>LGRX02022691.1:0-30782 GCA_001247695.2 Cymbomonas tetramitiformis | reverse complement strand
GTACGCGGCAACGGGATCTTGTGTGATCTCCAACCAGGCGTCATGCAGTATGCGTAAGCTGTGGCGCGTCCACCGACCCATGTACAGATTTTTTATGCAGTAAATCCGCAACGGTTCGAGTGCGCTGTCGTGCGCATCGTCGTCGATCTCCATGATCCGATCGTCACTCAGCGCGCATCCCCCCCACTTTTTTTGCACGCTATGGGCGTTGGTTTAATTTTTGCGGTCACAAGTTTCGGTGTGCGATATAGATACACGCGCGCACCCGCGTGGTGCTTACGATTTTGACAACCGTCGGACATGCGATTTTTGCAGGATCAATATGAAACGGAAACGTACCACGACGACGTTTATCACGAGCGCGCCTACCAGGCTTACGCGCGGGCGCGTTTTGAACGCAACGCGCCGCGCGCCCGACCGGTTCGTATGTATCATCCGTACGCGCAGTACGCGTCCGGCGCAGACAGAGAACGCCCGATGATGCGCAGAGCGTCCACGCACGCCCGCGAGGATGTTTCGTCCATACACGATCGAGGTCGCACGCGTGATACCGACTGCACGTGTCGCTCGGTGATACCGCTGCCCCCTAACATACCGACCGGACGCCTCATCGGTATCAAAGGTCGCAACCTGAGGGATCTGCAGTCCAAGGACGTGCTCGTGCACGTCAACGATTCCGAGGTGCGCGAACCACAACAATAGGACCGAACTATCGGCAACTGTTTAACCGGTGGTGCAACTTTTTGATACGTGTTGCCGGCGCACGGTTTGTCAATGGCAGGTCCTAATATCCGCTCGCGACGCCGCGGAGCATCGATACGTGCACGACAGAGTAACCGCACTCATCGAACGTTTGATAGATGAGGACTCGCGCGTAAACCAGGAATCGATGAATCGACGGCCCGATAAATTCGATCGCCCTCGCGCTGGATATCGGAACGGAGGCAAAGCCGCGGCCTACGCCGATACCGAGTGCGCCGCCGAACACGCAACCATGCATGATATGGATGACGAAGGCGAACTCGAAGAATGATGAGCCCGATTAAATTGTTTCTCGCGTTGGACCGCTCCGGAAATACTTATAGCAAAACCGTAAATTTCGCCGATGCATCCTGAAGTATACCGATATATCCGTATTCAAATCTTGATATCCGCCGCGTGTTATATATTAAATGCAATCCGGCGCGCACGCGTTTCTGGAACTTGATTATTTATGCGCAGCGATCACCACCGGTAACCTCAGATCCCACTGCGCGCGCACCGTCGCGTTTCTGCGAGGAGGCAAGTGCGTCGACGCCGATCAGACGGATCGCTGCAGCATTTGGTGGGCGGGTAGAGACGCGTTAGCGCGTTCGCGCGCGGACGCTAACGGCGATGACGCCCGCACGGTGCTTGTCGCGCACGACATTCACATGTCCACCCAGATAAAAATGTACGGTCGCGTGCCGTGGGATTGGCTGCTCGCGTGCGCCAGAGACAGCTTCGCTGCTCGTCTCGGCTCCACGTGCCGGCACAAATTCGGTAACGTGCCGCGTCACGCGGACGCCCATCGCGTTTCGCTCGCGCAGACGCCTTCGGTGTGTTACCATGTCGTGCGCGACGAGTTGGATCCGATCGTGTCTTTGCTTCTCGATTTTGACTTTGAGGTTACCGCCGATTGGCAAGACGCGCGCTCGCCCGAGGGGCCCGTGGCCCGCGCCGTCCGCGCCATCGAACACGCCTGGCGCGGTTGGTTTCCGGGCTGCGAGGCGCACGTGCTTCTCCTGGAGACGTACTCGGACGGGGGCGGCGACTCGAATCGAGATAAGCCCAGCGTGCACGGCTACCTCTTCGAGACGCTGCCCGATCGCCAAAACCGAGACGCGTTCTGGCCCTTCACGGGGCCCGTATTCGCAAACAAACGCGCGTGCATGGCCTTCTACACCAGTTACCTGCACCCATTGCTACGCAGCGACCCGTACTTCGCGGCCCGCGGTCTGGTGCCCGAGAAGTTCCTGGATTGCGTCGCGGGGCACACAGCCCGCGCGGTAGGCATGGCCAAAACCGGCAGCGCTGGCTCCAAGCACCCGCGCTACTCGCGACTGCGGACGCCTATGGCGTTGAGTTCGCCCATGGCACTGAGGGTGTACCGACAAAACCCCGTCTACTTCACGGGTCGAATGCTGGGACTCTTCGTGGACACGCCCATAAGCACCTTCACATGCGAGGGTCGCGGGGATGACGTGCGACACCTGATGCGACTCTCGGACATCGTAGCGCGGGCGTCGGAGCTGGTGTACCCGGCTTTGTCGACCACCGGCGGGCCCGAACGTTCGCTACCGCGCGACACGGCGACGCAGCGGGAGCGGACGCGGCAGGTCGCGCGCGTGGACACCGTCACCCTCGAGCTGCGCGACGTGCTTCTGCGCGCGTATCGAGCGTGCCTGCGCGTAATCGAGGTGCGCGACGACGTGGTGGATCGCATGCAGCTGGACACGCGCCGGTTGCGCGTGAACATGGACGAGACGGGCGCCGTCGTCGCGAGCGTGCTGGTGTATCAGCGGGCGGACTGCAACTTCTGCCCAATCCGCGATTGCACGATCGTGCACAGCGACGCGCAACGGCGAGTCCCGTTGCGAGCGGTGTACGACGGTACGCGCACGGGCCGCGCGGAGGACGGGCACCGACGGGGCGACGCCGCGAAGATGTACATCGTGTACCAGCTGCTACCGAGATTTCCGACGGTGATCAGGCACTACTGTTGGAAATGCAAGAGCACGGGGGACGCGGCGAGCAAACACGGCGTGGTCGTCGGGGTGATGACACCGCGCATGACGGCGGACGTGCTCAACGCCGTCGCGAACTGCGTGCCCGCTTCCGCCTGAGATGTCGCATGTACAAATCGTTTAGGGATATTTGCAACGGAATAATAAAATTTTGGAAATGGTACTGAGCAATATTTCAGTACATAATTCTTTTACACACAGTGCGACGCGTTGCTGGTTTCTATTTTAAGATATTTTGATAAAACGACGTAAACAGTTATGCCACTAATGAGTTTGATAGATTTTATTTCATTGTTAGGTTGTAAGTAAAATTCTGTCGCATAAGAAAAAAAAAAACCACGCCCGTCGGGCGTATGAGTAAATTGATTTCCCCGGCCCTACTCTGGGCCGGATCTGTCGCATAATATTTAGCGACAGTGTATACGCGTTTTTTGCGTGTGCCGCGTTGCTATAAAATGAGAAAACGCTGCCTGCACGTCCCACCTAACACAATTTTGCGCACCAAAAGTTACTTCTTATTAAGTACGACGCGTATTATAAATACACCGGATACTAAAATTAATATAAGAAAACTTACGTCAGAGCAAGATGTCCGTCATTCCAGAATCCAGCGCGACATGTACCAATACATCAGCGCAAAATTTTGGAGCATTATCGGACACTTCCGAGGACGGTAGCTCTTACGTTGATGATTATGATTCTGATACCCACAGTGATGACGAAAACGAAGAATCTCTTGGATTCGTTATGCAGATGGCTACACCATCTGATATTTTAGTATCTGAATGGTCCGACAAAAATGATATTAATTTTAACTTATTTAAGGCGGCAAAAAAGGAAGTGGAAACTTTGCACAAGTCTTTGTCCGAACCAAGTGATAAACAGTTTTCAGTTGCAGATGTAACATGGAAAAAAATTAGTGGAAACGGCAAATCTAGACAGGAAAAAATATTGGAAAATAAAGAAAACTTTGAAAAGCTAAAAGAAGAAATTAAGAGATTGCGAGATAAAAACGATACAAGTGATAAAAACAAACCTACAAATATAGGTAATGTAATGGAAGCTATAGGGGGAAGTGTGATTACTGCACTGGTCGAAGATGAACCAGCATCGACAAGTAAGCCAGCAGTCCCGGCATCCACAGCAGCTCCTGCCGGAAATGGTGTTGTCGGAGATGTGGACAATGCTGGCCGTTCTGCAGATGCAGCGACTGTTGAGGATTCCGCTTATGCCATACTTGAAGGGGCTGGAAATACCGATTCATCCGATGCAAGCGATGCCAGTCAATCAGCAGAAACCGATGACATGAAAAGGTTGGCCACGGTATCGGTAACGACCTCAGATGGGGAGGCTACCCCGGATTACGGGACCGACACGACAGTAGACAATCGTTTAAGCGACGAACATTCTAGCGATGACGATGACGATGACGATGACGATCCTGTCCATGATATTACAACTGTTACGGAGCTAAGTCCTACTGACGATGGGGAAGAAATTGAAAAAAATAAATTTCCGGCAGAGGCCGATTCTAGTTCGACGATTGCCGCCGCGACGATTGCCGCCGCGACTCCGCCTGTACCTCCGCCTCCAGCGAATGAACCGGCAACTCCGGCGCCCGCGCCAAAGGCATTGCCTGTACCTCCGCTTCCGCTTCCGCCTCCGCCTGCGGCAAAGCTTGCGCTTCCGCTTCCGCCTCTGCCTGCGGCAGAGCTTGCGCCTGCGCTTCCGCTTCCGCCTCTGCCTGCGGCAGCGCTTGCGCCTGCGCTTCCGCTTCCGCCTCTGCCTGCGGCAGCGCTTGCGCTTCTGCCTACGCCTGCGGCAGCGCTTGCGCTTCCGCCTACGCCTGCGGCAGCGCTTGCGCTTCCGCCTCCGCATGCGGCAGCGCTTCCGCTTCCGCCTACGCCTGCGGCAGCGCCTCCGCCTCCGGCTCCAGCGAGTACAGCGGCAACTCCAGCGCCCCCGCCTCCGCCTGCGGCAGCGCCTCCGCCTCCGCCTGCGGCAGCGCCTCCGCCTCCGCCTCCGCCTTTACATACACAAATAGATGTGTTAAAATTTGAAAATGAGACGCTTAAATCCAAAAATGCGATCCTCGAAAAGCGCCTTGAAAACACCGTGGACGCTCGCGACCGCTCGCAACGCGAGTACTACCTGCAGACCCGCAAGGTACAGACCCTGGCCAACGAACTGCATACGTTGGCCCATTCGCACCATCCAGCGTTGTACCGCAAGATGCATTTGGGCGCGCTCGCCGCGCCGGCGAGCGTGCACTTGTGCTTCGCGCCGAGGATAGCGGCGGTCGACGAGGACGGCAAAGGCGTCGCGACATACGTCGACTGCAGCGACGCGCGCTCCGGCCGGGAGTTCGTGTGCGACACCCAGAGCGACCTCCGGGAGTGCGTGCAAGCCTACGCAGCGCAGATTTACAAACGGGACAGCGCGAACCGTCCGACGATCGACCGTCTAGCCGACTCGCGCCACGTCGTGCTTGTCGCGCGCGCACCGCGGTACGCGGTGTTGCTGGCGCCGTCGTGCACCGCGAAACAGGCGGACGTGTTGGAGCGCTTGGCGCCGGAGGATCGTAACATAAACGACGCCGCGGACGACGGGCGGTACGCGCCTTGGAGCCGCGCGTGCAGCGAAATGTGGACGAGACGATATCAAGTTTTTGAACGCAGAAATCTGCCGTCGGATCTGCGAACCGCTCTGGCGGTTTTGTTTTCTTAAGTTCGTGCCTGTCACGGTCGCGCGTGCATATAGATAGATGCGTGCTCAAAACTGTAACGCGCCACATAAACCATCATGTCTATCGTTACGGACTTGCCGCCGAAACAGCGTTGTTACATCGTAACAGTTGCAAACACCGATGCATCAACTTTTAACAATACTGATGATACGCGTAGCGTAAGTACCAAGACGGAAGACAACACCACACGCATAGTAACGATCTCAAATACAGAGAGTGATTCGGAATCTGCGGTTACGGCGCGTTACGTGGCTTGCGTTGACGACGGGGACAACGAAATACACCCGTCGGTCGTGGATGCAGTCACATTCGAGGACGCATCGTGTAGAGCACGGTGCACAGTTGAAACCAAATTGCTCGAGAGTGAGTTAGCACGCGCGCATAGCGCGAAATCTGAAAGTAGAAACGAATTAAGGCAGACGCAGCTCGACCTAGAAGTACTGTCAACTACCAATCAGATTTTAACCGCACAAAACGATCTTTTATCAACAGACTTGGAAACAACTAAAGATGCAAACATTCAAATACAATCTGAAAAAGATACTCTACAAACCAGAGCTAAACATCTTAATGAACTAAAGGAACAACGTAGAGTTCGTGACACGGTGCTAAAGACAGAAATTCTGAATTTAGAAAATATTATTGCGCAGTATGAAAATAAACCTGATGTAAACAAGCTAAATACCGCTTTAAATAAGCAAATCGGCATTATTCGTAATTATACGGATAGCTCAGAGTAGGGCCAGGACAATAATATACTCGTATGCCCAAAGGACGTTTTTTTGTAAAAGGGTAACATTAGATACAGATTATCGTCTATGTTACTTTTATGTTCAAAATACATTTTAAATATAAATATACGCGAATAGTGCGCTTGCAGAATCATGCTGCGCTGGCTTCGCGAAACCCCCTTCCCGGACGTGCACGAGCTAGTGCTTGGCCGCGATCGCTACGAGGTCGAATTGGCCCTGCTCCGACGCATGCTCCGCGCCCCTAAACGCGTTTATCCACGCGCACCAAACGCACGTGTTGAAAAAAAGAAAAAACAAAAAACACGCCCGTCGGGCGTATGAGTAAATTATTTTCCCCGGCCCTACTCTGAGCCGGGCGCGTGTCGCCAGAGGATCGAAACATAAAGTAGCCGCGCGTGCAGCGAAATGTGGACGTGACACTATCAAGTTTTTGAACGCAGACATCTGCCGTCGGAGCTGCGAACTGCTCTAGCGAATTTGTTTTCTTGGGTTTGCGATATTTACGGTTGAGCATGCATATAAATAATTGCATGCATAACGTGATAAAGCTTGACACGCACCAGCATGTCCGTCAATACGGACCTGCCGGAACGGCGTTGTTACATGGCGTCGGTCGCCGGAACCGATATATCTGCGAACAAAACCGATGATGGCGCGCGACAAATATACACCAACACCGACAACAACACTGCGCGCACAGTTACGATCGCACCCACCAACAGCATCTCGGAATCAGGGGCCGTCGTGCGCTACGTGGCTTGCGTCGACGATAATGAAATATTATCAACATCGGATGAACCGCTAGGCGGGTCTGCGATGTTTATGCGTGATGTAATTTTGGAAAATGAACTTGATGCCTTAAAAAAAAAAATAGGTAAAACTTCAAAAAAAGCAAAGAAATTGAAGGACCGGCTTGCTGCTAGCATATCGAAATTTTATGACCTACTAGGCCGATACAATAAGCTCGCAGAGTTAAAGGGTGCCGAACTTGCCGAGCACGCAGAAGCAATATTCGATGCAAACAGAGCAGGCAACGCGTCGTAAAGCTTTGGTAATAATGATATACATATATATATATATATATAAGAAACCTTTATTTATTTATATATATATATATATACGCGCCTTGATGAGGCAAACTGTTTTCGTGCAGCAATATGTTGCGCTGGCTTCGCGAAACCCCCGCCTCGGACGTGTACGAGCTAGTGCTTGGCCGCGATCGCTACGAGGTCGAATTGCCCTGCTCCGACGCATGCTCCGCGCCTCTCAAGGCGTTTATCCCCGCGAACCAAACGCACGCCGCACTCGTAGCGGCGGAAACCGACAGCGCAGCGTGCGCCCGGTATGCCGTATGCTGCTCAACGCTGGACGCGATCTTGACGCAGCAGCACGGTCCGGCGGGTAGTTTATGGGGGGTCTGCGTGCCCGCGCTTAACCCCGCGTACGTGCGCGCCTGCGGCAACCTCGCCCGCGTGCGCTGTACGGTGAACGCCTGGAGGTGCGGCCCGCGCGCGGTGTACGTCGCGCTGTGCGATCTCTGCGAGTGTATGTCTGCCGGAAACGCCTGCGGAGTTGCCATGCAAGCCGTCGCGATGCAACGCGAGGTGATTCCGCGTATGACGGACGCGGCGTGGGAGCTGTGCATGGACATGGCGGCTTACGCCACCGCGGTAAACCTGATCGGCGTGACGGCTTGCGCGGTGCACATGGCCAGTTCCATCGCCCCGGATTGCGACTCGGAGCTCAAGCCATGGATGAACCGGTGGAAGCGAGCGTGTACGGTGTTGCAGCGCGCAGAACCCACTCATGCGGATTTGGATGCGAGCGCGTCCGATCACGCCCTGATGACGCGCGCAGCGCTGGGTGTGTCGGAGGTTACCATCGCGTGCACCAACCGGTGCTTGGCGAGACTGCACGACGCACTGACATCGGAGGTGCCGGTGATGCGCGATCGGTAAGAGACCGAGGTGCCAGGCGCTCGCAGATGCGGCGATTTAGCGATCTCGTGGAGGATGGTATAAATAGAATGTTTGCATCGGGTAACACCTACACGGCACATGGGGTTGCACGCGGACACGCTCGTGCATCGTGTGGATGCGGACCCGATACCCGCGCGCTCGCTGGTCCGCGGTATGGCGGTGCGCACCCTCAGCGGCGCCCCGGCGAACGTGGTGTGCGTGGTGCGCACGGACGTGTCGCTCGTACCGAACGGCTGTCGATTGGCAAACTGCGGCGACCGCCGCTGGATAAGCGAATACCACCCGGTGTGTAGAATAAGCGCGCAGCGCGCCACTCGATGGTGGCACGCCAGGGACACCGGAGACGTGCGTTCCACGCCCGAGTGCGCGCACGTCTACGACATCGTGCTGGATCACGAGCACACTGTATGCGTCGGGACCGACCCGCTATTCGGCATCGCCACGCTCGGGCACAGGTTCGAAGACAACTGCGTGCAACACCCCTATTTCGGGAGCGATCGCATTATCCAGGATCTAGCGCGGTTTCCGTCGTACAAACGGAACGGTCTGGTGGATCTTCGCGCAGACATGTTCGTGCGCGACAAGAGCCTCAACGTGATCGTGCGGATACAGAATAACGACGCGAGCTCGGGCTCGTGCACCCTCGCCTAGACGCGTCACGTTTTGCTGCATCAGAATTGGTTCGGATTTTTTGGCACGTTTTTTGAACCGGA
Organism: Cymbomonas tetramitiformis; assembly: GCA_001247695.2. Lineage (NCBI taxonomy): Eukaryota > Viridiplantae > Chlorophyta > Pyramimonadophyceae > Pyramimonadales > Pyramimonadaceae > Cymbomonas > Cymbomonas tetramitiformis. The sequence goes on along the minus strand of LGRX02022691.1, from coordinate 21,827 downwards.
CGGAATCAGCGACAAAGAGAAGTGCTTGCATTTTGTGTTACAGATTACAGAAGGTGAAATAAGTACCGGCGGCGCGTTTGATAGACGACCGTGAAAGCATAATACACATTTGCAAAATTTTGCACAAGTCGCTTCGCTTTCAATTACCAAAAGACAACCTTGAAATGCCATTCGGCGATGAATGACCAAAATTTAATTTTGAGCGACACAGGCGCCCCCGCATTTTTCGATAAGCTCTTCCGTGGCGCTCAGGATGACCCGGCTGTCTTTTTCGATCGTTTGCATGTTCTCTTCGACGAACGACAGGGTCAACCTCTCAGAAGTTCCCAAATGAGCTGTTGGAACGCCCTGCAGCTCGAGCAGCATGGCCTTCGCGTTTTCGTGCATGCTGCTCAATTCGGTGTTTAGAGCGACGAATGCGCCGTTCGCGCGTTTCAGCAGCATCTCCTGCTTCATCAGTAGCTCATCGAGCGCTTTTAGCCTACGCTGCATCGGTCCTTGATTTCAAAACCTTTTGCCAGGGGTATGTATACCGTGCGCTCAGCAATCGCGGCGCGATAGCGTGCGATGAGGTCCGCATATACGTATGCGCATGCGCTCGTTCGCCACGATCAACCCCGAATCGCTTCCGGCGTCGGCGTGTGCTTCATGTCGGCGGTAGCCACCTTATCCTCGATACCGTGCTTAGGCATAGTAAGCCTACCACGCGTATTCTTTTGTAAAAACGTGACCAGATCACAACAAACTCTCTCTCGACCGTCTTGTGTCTTTAATAGTTCGGGAACGAGCCTCGCGTTCTAGTCGACCGGATTTATGACGCCAACTGCACGCATCCGCGTCATCTAAAAAAATGCTTTGCCTGACATGCCAAGGAGTCTCCGAACGTTGTCAACCGAAAAGACTTTGGTTTTGTTTTGAACCTCGCTTGCGCGAACAAAGTCTTAGCACGTGTGCTGTACTGTATGCGTCCACAAGACGACTCATCAAACGCTGTCGGCCGAGGCTTAACCACCTCTACAAAGCGATGCCGGACCACGAGCACACCCTGTGCGTAAGCGACGACGCGCTGGCTGGGATGGCCACGCTCGGGGCGCGGCTGGAGGACAGCTCGCTGCCCCATTGGGAGCTTTACCTAGACACGCTTGCGCTTATGCAAGAAGGGCGATTTGCGCTGTATAAATACGACCCACCGGCACGTACGTAACACGCACCGCGTCGCAACATGGCTCGAGTGTCTTCTTTGGGTGATGTGCAAAGTCTGCTCAAAATTATGCCGATGGTGCAAAATGGGGCTCCAAATCAACGTGTGTTGTTTAGGACTCTCGTGGAGAACAACGTGTTGCCCAACACGGCAATGTACAACCAAGTACCGAGTACCGCCATGGTCAGTTGTATCGAAACGGTCAAGCACGCCATCCAAACGCTGTTGGAATGCGTGCAGCATTCCGCAAAAAGTGCTGCCAGCGTAGGCCCGCTGAACTTTGAGCAAGTCGACGCGTGCCGCGATCGGTTGCTTGTGTCGGTGGAGCAAATGGAGCGATGCATGCGCGCGTGCCAGACTCAGTTTCAGCACATGATCAAACTTGATACGGGTGATCGTGACGCGTTTCACGCCCACTTCGAGTTGCTTCGCGTACCCTTCAAAGCCGAGAAGGCCGCGGTCGACGGTTTATACGACTTTCACACAGCGATCGGCGACATGATCATGGCGATCAAAGCTATCGACGATGTGCTTGAGGGTATGGTTGTCGTGCCCGAGACCGTCTTAGCCGTGCGAGGCATGTGCTGCCAAGCGTTGCTAAGTCCGCACGTAACGGCAAATCAGCCGATCAGCGAAATCAGCACGATGATTTGGCAACTGACGTTGCAGTTTATGCTGAACGTTAAAGATCGTAGTTACGCGCCCGGTTTGACGCTCGCGCTCGGCCAGCTTATGCGCGCCGTCACAACTCTGCGAGCTTGCTTTGCGATGAAAGACGTGCACATGTCGTCTTTGATAAACGCGTGTCAGCTGCGCCAAACCGCTATCGCAACGATGGATCCGGATGTCATTTTACGGGTCGGCACTTTGAAGCCCTCACCCTCCGACAATCACAGGCCCGATCAGATGATTATCAATGTCGGTGAGGACACAATTCAGCAAGCCTACAAGCATCTACGCAAGATATTTAGCGCCAATCCGGAGCATTTTCCTACAGATTTTGCGTACTGCGTGGTGTTCCACGCCTAAACCTTTAACAGCGGTCCGGGTCGATATCGACCCAAAGCCGTTCATACGATTCGTCATGTTTATCCTTCCATATCTCGTACAGTGTTTACCGCATTCTGTATGATGGTAGCTCGCGGCTCTGGTTTTCACGTTGATCGAAGCACGTGCAAAGCTCGCGGACTGTCGACGGGTGTAGCAACTATGGCAAACAATACGTAAACGCTTTGATGAAACGGCAGCATAGTTTTCGCTGATGCCTAAGCGTAAGACTCGGCCGCGGTGCGTGTGTCGTAAAATATTATTTTTATTTACATAACGGACAGCGCGTTAGCGCGTATACATACACACCCGTACACCGGGGGGGGCGGGGGGAAGTACTACTATTGCGCTCAAAATTTGCGACCGCGTATGCTTCGCGGACTGTCCGGAGCTCGCGGCTTAATTCCTCATGATGAAAACGACGACCCGCAACAGCGCTGGCGCGCTTTTATGAATCTGATGCGCCCGGAGCACGCGTTGCGGCAGCAGCAGGGCGAGTTTACGCGCGCGATGCTCGAAATCGTGTACGATAACCGCGTGGAGCCCTCTAAGCTGCTGGATGTCTCTGGCGTCAAGGGCTTCGCGTCCGGGTACGGCGAGGAGATGGACGAGGCCAAACCGCCGTTGGACATGTATTGCGACGACGACACGGACGGGTGCACCGGCGCCAGCAGCGACGGCGACACGGACGCGGACGAGGAACCACCCTGCGACGTTGCGGAGACGAAGGAGTATCTCAACGTCAAATGCACGCCGGCAGATCACAGCACGTTTCCGTGCGACGCCAGACACACTCTGAGCAAATCCAAAAACCAGGGGCTGCGAAGGTCGTACTGGCAGTCCGTGCACGCCAACCGAGAGCAGCTGAGCGGGCATCTGATCCGCCAGCAGCGCGCGAACGACAACAAAGCCCACAAGATCAGGTTCTGCGCCCGCGATGTCGCGTTGCTTTTGAAAAACGCGTCCATCAGGGACAGGTTGCTGCGGACGATCAACGCGAGCTCCGAAAATTCGCAGCCCGATCTCATGGCTACCATGCTGCCCGCGCAGAGAAGCATGCGCAAACTCTTCCGGGAGCGCGAAATGCACGTGCCTCTCGTACGCGATGCTATTTTGAGCGCGCAGCACGTCAACGCCGCCTGGCGCGCGGTGCTGACATCGATCACCGACGAGGACCCGGATCGGTTTGTGTTGTGGATTTTTGCTGCTTTCTACGACTTTATGCTGCGTTCAGAGTACGAGAAGCGACCGTCACCCCCGACCAAGAAGCGCAAAGCGAGCGCGACGGTGGCGCACGTCCAACCCCGCAGAGGTGCTGAGTTGAACACCTTCATGATTACGGACAGCGATTTGATGAACGTCGCGGACATGGGCGCGGGCGATGAGTTTAAGTTTAAACAATGGACGAATCTCACGGATCAGTACGTTTTGAAACAACTCGAGTGCGGCGATGATAACTTATTCCGCTGTTAATTTGGGAGACGGCAAAAACCGGACACGATACCGGCGTTAGTTGTAGCACAAACCGCGTAATGTATAGTATATGTACACGCGGTCATCGATTCCGAACCGGAAAGTGTATTTGTGGCTCGAATAGTTACAAACATTGTGGAGCTTGCCAGGTTCACTGCGAGTCTGTAACAGTCGTGAACCTCGTCTCCGGTTATATGACAGGTCGCTGGTCACTATCTATATACATACATATCGAAAATATACCAATAAAGCCTATATTTTTTTGGGACTCTGATTTTTTTTTGAATAAATTTGATAATCGTCTTTATCATGTCTATCACAAATTATATGCCTTTGGTTGTTGGCGCAGAATATGCACCTCAGGAATGTTCAATCTGTTTGTCTAAAATGAAAATGGAAGCATACGAAATAGGAAATAAAAGCACGGAAACAAAAATAATAATAAAAATAGAAAGAAACAAAAATAAAGGAATAGGTATTTTTGAACTACCTTGTAAACATGTCTTCACTGGACTTGCTTGTCACGTATCGTAAACCCAACTTGCCCATTATGTCGTGGGCCTGTAAACTTGGGAACATTGGAAAACGAAATTAAAAAAACGATAGATATAGACGCAAGTAGAATTATGGAAATGGACATATATGCTTTATTATTTCTATTTACTGATCCAGAAAAAAAGAAATTTTTGCTTGAGTACGTGATTGACAAAGCGAATCAACAAAGTAAATTAATAACAAATAATATTGAGATTTTGAAAATAATTTGTAAAAACGACAAAGACCTTTTATTTGCCCTCGACGCTGTGGTGATGCGTCCTGAAAATACAACAACCTACGAGCGATCTCTACGGTGCGACCAAGGATGTTGTGAAGGCATTGGTAGCCCAAATCAACGGTATCCACGAAAGCAGCCGGCGTGAAGATGTGCTTGAATTTTTGTAGAGCACAATTATTGCTGCGCCCGATGCGCGTCGCGCTTAGCTGCTTTACCTCATGCAACAATCACCAAACTGGTTCGTGTCCACAGCGTCGAGGTGTTTAAAATATAAAATTCCACGCCCTGACACAGGTAAAATCGGTAAGCATACGACGAGCAGAAAGAAATGTGGATCCAACACGTCCTCGACACCCTGAAGAAAATCACGCCGGACACCGACCTGCAAACGGTGTATCGCATCGTGCGCGAAAGCATGGGGCCGGAGACGGAACTAACCCGACTGTCCGCGTTCGCGTGCGAACTGCTCGATCGCACCGACCTGACCGTCGCGTGCAAACTGTACGGCGTCTTCGCTGTTTATCACGACGTCCGTAGTCAGTACGAGGCCGTTGTCCTCGCCGCGCGAACGGCTCTGAAACGCGTCGACCGCACCGACGCGATGCAAACGACGATGCGTAAAATATTCCGGACGTTGCGCGATGTGTACCGCGCGTATGGCGTGCGACTCCCCGACGACTTTTACGCCCCCGTCCTTTACGATCCGAGCGTGGTGTACGCGGCCCGCGCGTTGTCCGACACTCATTGTTGCGACACCCCCGACATGCTCGCGACGCTGCGCGCGCACAACGGCGCGAAGCTGGACGAGGCGCAAGCCGCCGGTATGTTGTGGTCATCGGACGTGTGCAACCAGGACGCGACCGACGTGGCACGCGCTCTCACGTCGGTGCGCGGCGGCGTGTCGCAGCTAGACGCGGAGGCCGCCGAGCTTATGCAGCGCTTGTCGGAGACACCCGAGCTACTCCCCGTGCTCAACGCCTACCCGGAGGAGATGACGCGCATGTTAGCCGTGTACAAACGATAAATAACATTTTGAATTTGCCATTTCGAAGCTCGCGTAGAAAAAAGTTTACCCAACCGACAAACTTTTTTAATTTAGCAAGTGCGGATACAGCAACTGAAAAATGTCGTTATCCCGTGGTCTACCATGGATGCATTTTGGGGAATGTTCCGTCAGTTTGTAGTATAAAGCTTCACATTTATGCAACGCCGGAAAGTTATACTTCCGCAGATTTATGTGGTGTCCGATATACCTTTTGTAAGCTTGACAATCCACATCATTCAAACCATTTTCAAAATTTTTCATTATGCCGATAAATTGTTCGTGTTCCTTAACCACGCTTTCCTATATAATACGATATAAATACGTGCACAGCGTGTTTGCTACACTGTAAAGAAACCGTGACATGCAATACGCGGTATTGTGATACCGTGCACGCCGGTGCTTTCAGGTACAAACACAAATATTCTGAAAATACGCGGAACATCTTCCGCGCGCGTAAAAACTGCAACTGCGCCAAATCTGGCACGGCAAATTTGTTGGCGTGTCGATATATGTGGTCCACCGGTAACAGGCATTGAACCCCGACACGCTAAAAAATGTCACGTTTTAACCGTGCAAAAACGTCACCCCACCGTATTAATATCAAAACACCGTATTTGATTGTTATTCGTAGCACGCAATAAGTGACGGCAAAAGTTATTTGTTGCAATAATGTCCGTGACAATGGGTATGCCCTTCGTGACAGCTAAAGATATTCCTGAAAATGATTGCGCGATTTGCATTGATAAAATAAACATAAATGACGCGTTCCAATTAAACTGCAAACACGTGTTTAATTCCAAGTGTATTTCTCAAATGGAAAAAAAGGCATGTCCTATATGTCGGGCAGGCATTCTGGAAGCTGACCAACCTGCACAATGTTTAGAGCGTATGTGTGAGGATTTTGACAACCTAAACGTTAATGCGATATACCTACGAAACCATAATCTATACGAAAAAGCTTTAAGGAACTTGATAGAAAGTAATGTTATGGATATGGATACAATCGATCATTTTCGTGCCGACTTCAAGAAGTATGAACTTCTTGAGCTCGCGTACCGTACCTGTATCGACAAAGATGCAGATGGAGACTTTATCGAGAAATATCGAGAAGAACTCAAAAAACAGGACGTGCGTATTAATATTTATGCCCCAAGTACTACCAGTGCAAGATTGCATAAACGTGCAATCATTACATACTCTTTGCTGGAATACGCATATAAAATAACAATGGAAGCAACAAATCCGATACCGCACGATATTGCCACGTTGAATTCCGATATCAAACATGACGAACTTTTATTTGAGGCCTGTTGGCATATTATTCAACAAGGCGACGTGAAACCATGTAACATTGATGGTATCGTAATAGGTTTAAAAAATAGACGACACCACATAAAAGAAGCTTACGAAAAATTAATCGACAATATTCAAAATTTACAAAGCATCTCGCCCTATAAAAGAGCTTTACAAGAGTACGATCTGCTGCGACAGGCTTACGAAAAATTCATCATGAAGCCAAACATACAGCTTACAGATATCAGCAAGTTTCGTGATGATTTATTAGAGCATGGTCTTATACGTAAAGCTTACATACGTGCGATAGACTTAGGTCTGGTGACGGTGAGCAATATTAAGTCGTACCGAACCGATCTAATCGGATTAAAAATCTTGTGTAACGCTTACGATCAAATACTCAATCGGGGCGAAGTGACCAAAGAAAATCTTCGTACACATGAAGACGATTTAAAATTGTGCGATTATTTTGAAACCGTTCAAATGGATCTTGAGTAAAGATACACCAGCGACGATCGGTAAAATGGTGATTATGATATTTATAAAGGTGATTGGAAGAAATCGATCATCTGCAGTATTGACGCCTGCATTCAAATATTACCGATGGTGTCGTGCGATCACGACGTTTTGCAACAAGCGCAATCATAAAGTATTCAGGGCAAAATACGCGATGTTTATATTTTTAAGGGCCCAATAAAAATTGTACAAGTCTTTCTTATTGTAGCAAAGGAAATTTGGCATGTATGATTGGTTTTGACCTGCTCACGCTGTGTGCGGCGATACATACTATAACCTGCGACCGCAAATGGTTTCGCGTTTGCTTGTTCGTAAATTGCCCTTGCCTTTGCAGCTTTACGTGTCGCACGTGCGCGCGCGTTTTGAAGGTTGCTCGTGAGCGATTCGCACATCCCGCAGCAGTCGCGTCAGGTGCATCGCCGCACACAGCGTGCCTTTCAGCCGACGGAAGCGTTTGAGTCTTGCGCGCCGATCGGCAAAAACCAAACGCACCTCGCGACGCAGCTCCGGCACTTGCACCACGGTGTACTCGTCGCGTTCGGGAGTCAGCTGCACCAGATGCAGCCGTTGCACGTCGATGCCGTAGTGGGCGCGCAGCAGGTGCGCGTACACGCTCTGCTGCATGGAGTAATGCACGAACGGAGTGTCGGGCAGGTGCGACAGCACGCCACGGCAACGACGGCCGTAGCATACGCGACACCCGCGCGCCGCGCGCACGCTGCCCGCGGTGTCGTCGAAACGATGCCCGCAATCGTACAGGTCCTTGTGCGAGCGCTTCCAATCGTACATGGTGTACACTCCTCGAGCGCTCCTGGCGAGCATGTCGATACTACCCGCGACGCGTTCGTTTTCGTCGGAGTATACGCGCATCTCCGTGCGCCATACGGTCGGCTTGACGTCGCGATCGAAACGTCTGAACTGGCACATCTCCGCGGACGCCGCGTTGCCTTGATCCTCCGCGTACACTGAGCGTATCGGGTCCTCATTTCGTAGCGTCGCGCGCACGAAAGAAGTCGTGGCGTCGAACTCGAAGGACACGCGTACGAGCGGGTGAGTGTTGTAAAACCTGTCGCAAATGTTGATAAGTCAGAACATCTGGTCCGATTTTCGTTTGCGACGTTAAGTCGTGCCGCGCTTACGCACCTTTCGATCAGATCGTGCATCACCGTGCCGGCGCGCGACGCGCGTATACGGTTGTGCTCCCACTCTTCCAGAATTTCATCCTCGGTCATGCCGTAGTACTTATGCACGGCGTTCGAACGCCAACGGTGCCCGTACCGCGCGACGATCGCAGGCCCGTCGAAGGGCTGCCAGTATCGACCGAGGATGGTCGTGACCGAGGCGTAGTTACGCGCGGATTTGTGGACGGTGTATCGATGAGCCGCTTCGTCGAAGGTGATGTCGCCGTCGCGCGCGTGCGGGTTTAGGGCGCTGAGGTGGGTGTACATTTCTGCCTTCGAAGTTTGTGCGAGGTTGCCGGACATCGGCAATGGGCGTGCATTTTCAACGGCGTCGCGTTCTCTGTGTTTGCGCAGTTACGGTACCGCAATCGGATGCGGTTATATGCTTACCGGATGACGGTCCAACCGAGTCTCGCACGCCGCGCGAATTTGATGTTGATCGCCGATCCGAGGGATGCACGCCTCTTGGCAACGAAAGTGACAAACTCTTTGAAACGGGCGTGAAACGAGGCGAGGAGACTGTGTGCGGTTTTAATAAGCTCCGCCAGCACGGCGCGGCAGTTGAAACCAACTATTGTGCAATGTTGCCGGTTCATGGCCTACATGGCTGGCATCGCGAAGTATGATTCCGCACAATCACCCCGCATCCTACGGTTGCCAACGAGCGTCGCGCGCATTGCGCATCAGTCCTGTCGGACGTGCGTTACCGCGTGCGCAGCTCGCGCGCCTGCTCATGCACGCGTACGTGTAAAATGTATATAAATATATGTATACGTGTATATACACACACGCCTATGAACGTCTGACTGACGCGGTGGACCGGTACGCCGAATGTCCGTTGGCAGTTTCTACCACTCTGCCGATTTACGTATTTGGCGTTTTGCCAAATTAAATTCTGAAGCGCGATTATGTTGCCGACAGCGCAAACCGTTGCACGCGTTGAACACGCGTGAAGAAACGCGCGCGGCGATGGTGGCCGCCGCCTGTAAAGTTTGTGTTGAATGCATGCGTGCGGCGATCGAGGGAATACGCGATGACAAACTTAAAACGGGTCTGCAGGTCGCCGATAAAGTTGGCGAGATAATGCTAAAAAATAGGTGCCACTCCGCCTGCATGTGCGACGGGGATGGTTTTAAGCACGCTTGCTGCGTATCGGTGAACGATTGCGTGGCGCACGGGGTGCCATCGGACAAGCCTTTTTTCGCGGGCGACGTCATCACCGTTGACTTGGTGGTGCATCACGGCAACGGGTACATGGGTGATATGGCGCGAACCATCGTGCACGGTGTGGATGAGACGCACTCCGTTGTCACGGATAACCGCAATTTGCTGGAAACCATTATTCGTAATTACAACGAATATGAAGATCGCAATTACCTGGCGTTGGAGAGTGCGATCGTCACGGCGTACGACGATTACGACAAGCTAAAACACGGTCGTGTGGTACGGACCCTAACCGGTCACTACATCGGTCAACGCATGCACATGCTGCCATCGATCGGCGCCGGTTGTATTGCGAGTACCACGCACGTACTTGAACCGGGAGACACGATGTGCATCGAGCCCGTGTGCGTCGCTCACCGTGACATTACACAGCTAACGGACGACCGGGTTCGCGTCGAACCAAACAAGAATAAAGAATACATCGCCAGTACCGCTGCCCACGTGGGCGCGCATCACGAGAACACGTACGAAGTTATGCCGGATTTAAGATTAAAATGTTTGACGGTATACAATGTATAAACTCTCCACATTAAAACGTAATCTTTGCTCGTCAAATGGCATTTCGGTGCTACGATCGGGTCGCAAACTTAATGCATGTTCGCACCATGTCCAGGGATTTAACCCTACGGTTGGTACACCGCGGTCAGAAAAGTCAGCGCCCCGCACAACTTGCTCAGCGTATTCTCACGATCCTCGTCGACATGATCGTACGTAGCGCCGTTCACGATGTCGTTTGCCAGCATCAACTGGCCCAGGAAAAAAGCATCACGTTGCGTAAGCGTCAGGGTGCGTTTCACGCTGATGGGTTTGCCAAGGTACATGCCGTAATCGCCGCAAAGTCGCTGCCCTTTACCGTTTTCGCGTTCTTGGTAGTTCAGCGCGGTGCGCACGACGGGCACGGTCGTGTGCCTGTCCGCTTGCGCGATCCTCACGTGCATGCTGGCCACCTGCTCCAGCACGCGCGTGACGCGGTCGTCATCCACGCCGTTCAGCTGCGCGCCGTCGTCGTTGATCAACGTCAACGAACAATACTGCGTGTATTCCTGCAGAATCCGCGTAACGTTCACGTTAAGCTTGAGCTGCACGGAGTTGGACGGCAGCTCGATCTGCATGTTCCCAGCGGAAATGTCGTAGTAGTTCGCATCGCTGACAAAGTCGCGCATCACCTGGCTGAGGTCTGCGTCCAGAGACATTTTCGCCACGAGGTTGTCCATCAGGTGGTTCCACACCAGACAATTCCTCGATATAGCGTAATCCGCGTACTCACAGAAACGGTGTTGCTGCAGACCTGTGCACTGGCGCAAAGTGCGGTACAGGTGAAAGACGTAGTTCCGCGCGGGCTCCTGTGTGTTTTTACTATCGCCACCATCCTTGCGCCACGGGTTGACGGCGTCCAAGTCCACGACGAGTGGCTGCTCCGGGGCCTGTTTCGGCTTCGCCTTCGAGTCGTCGCTCTGCTCCACGCACAGATCGTACATACTCGCGTTGTATTTGCGATTGAGAATGACCTCGTCATCCTCGAGCAAGCAGTCGGCGGTGTCGATCACCGCTTTGCTTGCTCCGACAGAGTTGATATGCATGGTCGCGCAATCGAACTCGTAGATATCCGCGGGGTCACCACAGTCGCCCGGCGTCTGCGCGGCCGGCACGTCACGTCGCACCGAATCGGGCTTGACCGTCAAATGCGTGGACTTCGCACTTAGTACGGACGCCTTTGCAATCCGTTTAGTTTTGAGTCGGGCGCCCCGGCTTTCGGTCGACGCAACCTCATTTGTGGACCCGACGCGTTGTTTTTTGCTTCGAACGCCTTCGTCAAGGTTATGCTGCATAGTCGGCAATTGCGGAGGGCTGTCGTCGTCACGGGCGGTCACCCCCTTTTTCAGATTGCCCTGCACCACAGTGTCCGCTGGAGGTTCGGCGCTTTTTGCCCGAGCGATCTCGTTATCCACGGGGGGTGCACAGGTACGCCGATCCGATACTTTGACGGGGGGGGGCTCGTGCACAGCTTCGTCCTCGTCGGGCTTTGCAGCCACCGCATCGTCACGCGCGCTATCGTCGTCCTCGTCCTCGTCCTCGTCCTCGTCCTCGTCCTCGTCCTCGTCCTCGTACTCGCCCTGCGGGTCGCAATCATCGGATGCGTCGTCCTTGACGTCGGCATCGTCCATCATCTCGACGTCGTCGTCCGTTTGCACAGCGTTCGGATCGAAATCCTCATCGGTGTCATCGTCCGTAATGTTATCCTCGCGTACGTGGTTGTCGACGACTTTGTCTTCGTAATCGTCACCCGCATCCGCAGCTACCTCCTCATCGTCCGCTTCGTCCTCGGAGGTGGCCACTAGGTCGACGCTCTCGTCATCGTCGGTGTCGCGCGGGCTCAATCCATGCGCCAAAAGAGTTTGGTTGCGGGCGACACGATCCTTAGACATATTTGTTTACGCGTGGTGTGTGATTGATTGGAGCGATGTTTCGGTTATCACGGTCTGGCGCGTGGGCGTGCCGATTGACACGGCGTCTAAAAAATTGTTATTCCCCACACAGGCACTGCACAACTCGTCGGGCCACCTGCGGCCCTAATTTACGTTTGTTGTTGACGCGCACGCACGCCAGCCGCTCCACGCAGGCGTTCACCCCCCCCGCCGCGTCGTCCTTCGCGTCGACGATCGCTGCCGCGTTTGGATACGCGTCCGCTATGGCGCGGGCCGCTGCGTCCGACACCCCGCGTACCACCTGCAGCATGCGAAGCCACGCGCCCCGCGCGTCGTCCTGGTTCGCGGACTTTTTCGCTCGGACGGACCCGCCGTAATACGTACCGCACACCTGCCCCCCCTCCGGCGCCCAAAGTTCGCGAACCGATTTCGTCGCGATCCATTTCAGCAACCGCGCGGTCTCCGTGACGTCCGCGGTGCGCACCACACCCACACCGTGCTGCAACACGAGCCTGTCCATCGCGGATCGTGCCCGCAGTCCTCGATTATCTTTACAGACTGCGCTACAGCGCAGCTGGGCGTCGCGCGGCACTGTCGGATGTTCCAGCAAAACCACGTGCTGTGCGTTTTGCGATTTCGCGTTGGCGGCGGCGCGCACGAGCTGATCCAGCATTCGGCCGTCGACGCACGACGCCTCGAGGTCGGACCATGTTTTACGCTCCACGGTGAAAAGCAACCGATCGTCCCGAAAAATGTGAAAGTCGGCCACGTCCAGCGTAGCGCGTTCGAAGGTTACGTCCGCCGAATCGAGGGCTTTGAAAACGGCATCCGGTTCACGGGTGTCCACGATAATACGAGCCATGTCGCAACTGCTGCACGTGCGCAGCGCCCCGCCGAGTATTTATACTAGGAAATCCGCGTACGCTATTTCCGCGCGTATCGCACGTGCGTATATATGCATATATATATTTATTGTATACATTCGCGGAGTCACCGGGACTTGAAGCCCCACACCCCGACAAAGACTGTGCCTTTATTTTATACATCTGCGGCGATCACGCTCCAACCCGACGTACCCGCACGCATGCTGCGTTTGTTGCCGGATCACAAACGCGGTCCCAACACGGACACGCCGTTCGAACACGCTTTGCGAGCGTGCGACCTGGACGTCGCCGTCGATCGGCACGGCTTGACGTGGGACACGTGCTGCAGCATGTCCGGTGATAAAAGCGGCGCTCGGTTGTACCGTTGCGGAATTACCGTGGACGCGGTCATCTTTTTGCGCGTGCCGACGGAGCGTTTACAATTAACCCCCGAGAACGTCGCGGGCACAGGGTTCTCCGTCGAAGAGTGGGCCAAGGCCCACGGCACTCGTGTGCACCCGCACGTGATGTGCGACTGTGCCGTGCAAACGCTTTGCGCCGCGACCGGATGGCCGCGCGCGAATTACGACGCGCTTTTCGGCGACTCGAGGCTTCGCCCGCGATCACGGATTTTGGTGGTGTGAGGGCAATATACATACCACCCTCTTTCGTTGGTTACGTCGGCGCGTGCGGAACTTACGCTAGAGCCGTTTTGTGCGCAATTATGAGCAGTAATGCGCCCAGTGCGTCGACTGGTGCGGCCATGAATACTACGCCGGGAGAAGCTGATGATTTTACGCTGAAATTATTAGCAAAGCAAAGCAAAAAAATTGCCGAGTACGAAGTCGCAGATCGCGAAAGAGCAATCACTGAAAAAAAGGGCGAGATACTGAAATTAATAGAAATTTTAAAAAGCTATCTTCGAACGTAAGTGCAACGTCAGGCGTATGCGAATGGGTTGGAGCAGCTGCTGCAAAAAACGGAGCTCCGCGTAAAGTCGAACAGCGCGTTCGGCGACATGCGTCGACAGCTAATGTTATCGGTATCCTCGAGCTCGCCGATTTGCAGAGCGGCCCATACGAGCTCGGCGCACGTGAATCGGTGTTTTTTTGCTAGATTAATCCGCGGACCGTACGTTTGACCAACTTTGCACACGGTGGTGTAGTTTAACGCGTACCCCGGAAAATTAAATGGGGCCCCTATTTGCGAATGCAGAAACTTGTGCATCTTGACTTGCTTCGCGCGCGGCATTTGCACGGTCGTGTACTGGTAGCCGTGCAGATGCGCCGGGTCCGCCGACCGCGCGTGCACGCGCCCCCCCTCGTACTTGACGGTGCCATCGTTCGGGTCGCGATGTCCCTCCATCATGTTAATCGAGTACATGTTGTACTCGTTCCGACGAACTTGCATTATCAATTCAACGTGGCATATTCGCCCGCTCGGGAATATGCCGGGTATGTTGTCGTTTTGAGGCGCGGTCAAAAAAATGGCCCATCGGTTCAAATAATGCTCGTTTTTTAAATTTTCTTCGTCCACCACTTTGAATGCCACAATCACGTGATGCCCATCGTCGGGCCTGGCGTCGTCCAGCATGATGTCGAACGCCGCAGGTCTTGCGGTGGTGAGGCTGTCGCCTTGTTTTTTGCTGCCGTTTTTGCCGCCGCCGTTTGGCGGTCCACGCCACGGTCGTAGCTTGTGGTACGACATGTAGGCTGTACCGCGTCTCCGTCGTCGGACACTCGATTATTTATACATCGCAACCGGTCATACAACACGCGAACGTTTCGTAGGACCGCCGCCGGCGATGACGTCCGAGTTTACGAAGTCGGTGGCGTACACACGCCCGGTGCCGGTCGCGCCGTTCGCGTCGTACGCCTGCAAGGTCGCGCGCAACGCCGCCGGTAAACGGGATTGCGCGTTATCGGGCGGTTGTCCGTCCGCGCCGCGCTGGCCCATGGTGCGGTTCGACGCCGCCACCTGCACCGCGGCTGGGGGCGCGTGATGCTGAAGCATGTCCATCACCGGCGACGCGCCGCCGCGGTCGAGCGCGGCGAGCTCCATCTCGTAATCCGACATACGTTTGCGCACCTGCGTCAGCGCGGCGGACTGACGCTCGTGCTCGGCCGTCTGCGTTTCCGCTCTGATGGCCGACAGCTTTCGCTGAGCGCTCATCGCCACCGTCGCCTGCCGCATACCCTGCAATCCCTGCAGGCAGGTGGAGTTTTGCGCGAGGTCGTCGCTGAAGCGCGCGCGCTCGTCGTCGGTCATACCGGTGCCCAGATACTCGGAGTAAATGCCGTCGATCACCTTCACGATATCCTGCGCCATCCGCGTGGCTTCGGACTTTTTTTTGGTTTCCTCCTCCGTGAATTTACGTTCCAGATTCGCGTTCTTGCGCTTGAGATCCACCAGGTCGCCGTAAAGATTTTGGAACTTGTTCAAAACCACCGCCTGGTCGTTTTCGGTCAGTTTCATGGCGCACTTCAAAAATTCTTCCGAGTCCGCGCTGACCTGGCTCGGCGCGTCCGCTTGGGTATCGGCGACCGCGTTCGGCGCGGCTTGCCGCAGTTGCTGCGACGCCGCTTGCGACAGGTGAGGCTGGGCGCCTTCGCCGGGTGTCGCGGGTACGCCGTCCGCGGCAGCGGAGGCGAGGGTATTCGACGTATCGACGTTTGCCATTCTGTCGGTGGGGACATCTGCCTGTGAACGCGAGGTATTTATACTACCGGACCGGCAACGGTTACGGCGCCGCACCCCGGACATCTCCACGCGAAAAATGTGGGTCCCCGGGCGTCCGCCGCGCATGCACAGACTAACCTCCACCGGCTCCTTCTCCCACTCGATCATCGGTTTGCTGTCGTCTGGGTAGATGTTGTGGCACAGACTGAGATCCCGCAGACGGCCGGTACGCGTGAGCGCGGCCAAGGTCTCGCCCGCGACGTCGTCGAACAGACGATAATCCACGGTCGTGTATCCTGATACCGGGTCCGTGTTTTGCGATTCCACCACGCCACGCTGCGGCCCCCCGTGCTCGACGCACACGGGCAGCCCCACCAGATTCAGCTCCTGCAGCTCCTCCATCGTGATCTCCGTGATGTCGCTCACCCCCTGCCGCTTGCGCGGCGGGTCCGCGTATATGCAACCCCGAAAGCGCATACCTTTTTTTGTCCCCATGCGATTGTACGAAACGCGTCTACTGGCTGTGCGCGCGTGCGTGTATATATATCCGCGCGCACAAGCTCGCATAGCCGCGCCCGTCATGTCTCAACCCGACGCGGACACCCCACCCGATCCGCTCCTGCTTCACGTGGTGTGTCCAACATCCACGTACGTGCGCGCTTCGGGTAATCTGCACGACCTCTGCGCGCAGGTACTGAGCGATGACCCGATCGAGCGTGACGCGGTCAACCCGACCAAACACGACCTGCATCTGATGCTGGTGGACGACGCCGAGGAGAATGTGGTGACCGTGGTGTCCGAGAACATTCCCAACATCGGTCAAGAGTTCAACTCCATAAAAACCCTGGACATCGCGTGCGCGGAGGGCGTCAAATCGTTGCACGCCGCCTGCATGTGTGTCGCGAACATCGTGGGCTCCATGCTTGCGTCGAACACCGAGGCGACGATCGTGCTTCTCCTGAACGACAATCGCGACGTGGCGCTGGCTATGCTTGGAGACATCATCGCGGACGGTCGCGACGCCATGATCAGCACGCACGTGCACACCCTCGACGAGACGTTTTTGAACGAAGTGCGGGATGACGAGTCTTCGCGGGTGTACAGTAACGCGCCGGCGTGATTCACCCCCAGCCGATCTGACAGGCACCAGACCGACGCACGCCATGAGGGTTTTGCACCGTTCAGTACCGAAGCGGATTTACACGCACCTGCGATGTGTAACTTCGCTCTTTTTGCTTTTTTTTTGCCAGATTTTTGCCAGGTGGATGGCCCAACATACAAAAAACATGCGCCGTGTTATATTTTTGCCGCACTGCTTCATAACAAACGTGACAACAAATAATGCGCTACGTGCAGACAAACGCGCGCGTGACGGCGCACGTCAAACGGATCATCGACGCGGAGAACGGCACTGTATCCTCGTTGCCGCAGTATTGCTTCGATCATGACCGGCCTTATTGCCGCATCGGACGCCACACAGATAACGACGTCCGTTTGGACGACTCCTTGCTACCGCTGCACGTCTCTCGACACCACGCGTTATTATTACGCCACACCGTAAACGGGCATCAAGTATACACGCTCCGCGATACGGAGAGCACGAACGGAACGCGCATCGGTGACGAGTTGATACCGTGCGGAGAGCAACGTCGACTGTACCACGGCGCGGTGCTATCGTTCGGCGACGCTGCCCAACCCAACCCGTACCGTTTTGTATTTTACGAATGCGACGCGTCGCCAAATTTGGAAACAACGTGCAACAGAAAGAGGAAGCGTAGCGAAATGGTAACAGAAGTTTGCAAGGAGGTACACTGCGCCATATGCCTGGACGACGTCGTGGACGCGCACATTTTGTGCTGCTCGCATAGTTTTTGTGGCGCGTGCATCTTTAAGTGGTACGACATGTGCGGAGATCGAAAGTCCTGTCCCGTATGCCGAACGCCGTTGACCTGCGAACCGACGAAAAACATCCCGTTGAACACGCTGATCCGCGCGACCGTCGCGCGCGACTTGTCACGATCCAAACGGAACGCATGGGAACAACGATCGGCGCGTTCGGAGAGTGTTAGAGAAAGGCGCGCGCTCGATAAACAGCCTAAGCCGCCGTCCGTAGGCGGTGGATTTTTGTCGGTTTTGGGTTTTCGCTGAGACCCGTTGAGGTACCGGCGACCTTATAAATGAGGTCGCGCGTGCCGTGCCACTGTAGCGTAAGCCATCGAAGTCGCATTAGCAGAAAGCGCAACAATTATTGTACGATTGGCAATTATTTTGATAGCGTCTTACGCGCGTTATGAGCTAGTTGACGACGGTCGCCCACGTATAGCTGGTTGCCCCCCCCCCCAAAAAAATGGTTTTCTTTCATGGTAAACTTGCCTTAAAAATTCATGCCAAGGTCGCTCCCAAACGAGCGAACTTTGCGTAATTTGTTTTATCGCAACGTGTCTACGCTCTTTTGGTCTTTGCTTCGAACGTGTGACGCACGAAAGTCGCGCACATACGGTAAACGCAGAGCGTCAACATTTGCAAGCCGGGTAGAAGCGTGTTGTATTTTTTTCGTGACCGTAGCTTTTCATTAACAATTTTACGCGATTGAAAATTTTTGCATAACTTTGTAGACTTTATAAATACACCCTGACCAGGCTGCGAGCTTGTGTCATGGTGTCGAGCATGAAAATCGAATACTTATTTCATTGTCGATAAAAATGCTTACCACTGCACGCTTTAGAATTAGGAGTATTAGTTGTCAAGTAATGCGTTTACCTGGTGCGTTGATGGTTTGTAAAAAAACAAAAGGCCGCTTTTCAAATATACACAGTGCGATAGGGGCTTTTGAGTAGAACGATATCTAGTTACATACATACATACAAAATTTTACCGACGTGTTTTAAAGTAAAACTTATTTAGCATCCTGCGCCATTTTCGTACATGCTCATCTTTCTAGCTCTGCGTACGCGTGTGTCCTCCTTAGGTAGCTCGTTGTCAGGGTCGACATCAAGTTTCCTTTTACGTTCATTCGTCATGGTCGCCTCGAGCGGTGCCGGTGCTACGTCGCGCCCTTTGGAACGCAGGCGCCTCCGCTCAGCGTATGTCAACATACTATTGCAATTTTCGTCGGCAGGCTTAAACAATTTGTTTAATTCAAGCTTCGCAATCAGCACGTAGATGTTTTTAGCTTCGCACTCAGTAAACTGTGTTACGTCGTCCTTGGTTGCCCCTGGATGTTTATCGATGTAATTCCACACCAACTTGGCCAAATCTTTTCGGTAATGCAGTTGGTCTCGGATCATACACGCAGCGGCGCCCGCCTTCGCGTCCATGCCGTACACCGTCAAAAATTCGTGCGTGGTGTCAAAACCCTTGTCAGTGAACCCAAAAATGGCGTCGTTTATGATTGTCTGGATACGCGTCAAAAAAGTGAGCGATGGCGAAACTGCACCTTTTGCACTGTTTGTAAGATTTACGGATATTTCGCGCGACTGCTCGATCGATAGAAGCCAGTCTTTCACTTGCGCAATGCCGGTAAACTGATGGATGCCGTGTTCTGGAAGCTCTTTGTCGACCGTGGTTATCGTCACCTGACTGCGTGTGCCGTGCTTATCATCGTAATTTTGCACGACCTCGGCGGCGTAAGTGAGTTCGCCATCGAGGAAACGTTTTTCCAGATTGATGTAGTAATCACGAACCGATCGACCGCGTGCGGTTTTGGCTTGTATGCAGAACTGTTTAAAACAATCGACGGTCAGCAAAATGATCTCCCGGATACCACGCCTAGGCATGACGCCCGCCATGTTGAGGTGCGTAAAATCAGGCTCGAGAATGTAATCCACGCCCTCTTTATACTCATTTTTTAAACAGACTTTTGCATTACCCTCTTGCGAAAATCCAACCCATTTGGATACTTTGCCAAACTCCATCATGAAGGTCGATCGCGTTGCCTCGTCTTTTACGTTATCGTGAATCCACTTAAACGTCTTTGTGATACCCGTTTCCCAATCTTCAAAATCATCTGAGGTGAGGGCATTATTGGCATCGGACTGTCTAAACTGCGAATACGTTAACAGATTGTAGAGTTTGCCGGTGTCGGTTTCGCACGTTTCGATCCATTTCTTTTTATCCCAATTTTGTATGATGCGTGGCGTCACGTTAAATTTTACTGCAGCGCTTTTAATGTCAACAAAATCGGATGCGACACTGGCCGAAGGCATCGTGATTTTTTTTGCGGTTACGTTTTTTGGGCGCGCGTGTGCAAAAGTTGGTCGGCGTCTTTTTTACCAAACACCTAACGTGCTCGCGCGTGTTTGCAACACTGGTCGCCATACGTGCGTGCGTAAACGGCGGTAAAAAAAACGTGTCCGCAAATGCGGAATTTTGCAGTCCATCACGCTCGCGCGATTACATGTCGCTGCCTGCAAAAGTTTGAAACAAGGCAAAAATAATAATATTTTTTATTATTTTTTAAATTATTGTACACGACGTCGTTCCTGCACATTCAGGTTTAAGAAAACTACGTATTGTATTTTTACGATAGGGAAGCCGAATCCTAACAAAGCCGTATGTGATTTTGCAAACACATAAGAAAATCGAAAAAGAAAGAATCACGCAAAAAAACAAGCGTAAGACCGTTTTTTTACAACATCTAAAATGACACCATAAACTTACAATATTACAGGTTGTACGAAAAAAGTATATAATTTTTCATTATATTTTTGGGGATTTCGAGGCGACAACGCCGTGCAAATTTTGACCGAAACTGAAGTCGTTTCCATCTGCGTGATTACATGTCACCGCTTGCAAAACGTAGGCATACAATAGAAATTAATAAAATTTTCATAAAATTTAAAAATCGGTATACGGTACCGTCTTTTCTGTACATTCAAAGTTGACGTAAAATACTTACTGTATTTACGAGAAGTTATCGATATCCGTACAACGTAACATGATATTTTGCTAACACTTACAAAAATCAAAAAATGAAAGAATCGCGCAAAAAAACAAGCGTAAGACCGTTTTTTGGCAACATCTAAAATGACACCATAAACTTACAATACCACAGGTTGTACGAAAAAAAAATATATATATATATAATATTTTTGGGGGTTTCGAAACGACAGCGCCGTGCAAAATTTGACCGAAACTGAAGTTGTTTACATCTGCGTGACCTTGTATTTGTTTTCGGAACCCACTGACGGTCTCACAATCAAGGTGCCTTTCTTACTATTGGCTAACACATCACTGCCTTGAAAGCTTGCTCTCTGTCAATAAGAGTGTCCCACATGTATTCCATAGGGAGATTTTCTGTCTTTGTCGCATCAAGCAACCTCTCCCATCCTCCCCAGGATCGTGTGTGAATGGCTTCTCGACTCGCAACAAATTGCGCGCAGCATGTCCATGTAACTCGCTCAGGTACCTCTTCGTCCAATGTCCAATTTTTCCAGTTATTGTACAGATGATCGCGGAGTGGGATATCGGCATATATCCCCTTGATTCCTTTGGGGGAGACACACCGTGACGAGTAGGGTAAATTTAAGTTGTGATAGCCTCCACGCTCAAAAGTCTGGGGAGATCTGCTGGCGTTCATGGCTTGCAAGATGAGTGGACAAGGGGGAGTGCTGTGCCAAGAAATCGTATGCGCGTGCAGAAACGCAGTGAACTGTGGGAGTTTATCGTATTGATCAACGATGTATTGAAGATATGCTGAGGCCTCGCTCTGTCCGCCCCACGCATTTGGAATGGTTGTGACATTCTTGGAGTAATTGGTCGGGACTCTTTCCCAGTCGCCTTTCGTAGCCGATCGATTCGTGTCCGTTACAGGCCCTTGAACATATGCGTGCTCATGTCCTGCCCCGATCTTGTAGAATACAGTGACTTTGCAGTCGTCGACGCAGCAATACTCAAGATGCCGGAGGATTGAAGTTGGTTCTTCGTTGTACGCGCTTAACACTATGTTCAATACCCCTACTTGCTTCGCTTTTGGATCTGCCTCCGAATGAGTGCGTCCAAGTGATTCACTCCAACGTGACTCTGGCGAAGGAGGGATGGGAGGTGCAGCTGCCGTTATGGGTGCGAGTTCCAGTGAATCTGACCAGACATGACTGCGTGAAACC
>LGRX02022690.1:9329-34129 GCA_001247695.2 Cymbomonas tetramitiformis | reverse complement strand
GCTTGCGGCTAAGCATGCATGGTGCCTTGTTGTGGTCCATTACACCACACAAGGAAGTGGTGACTACCCCTATCCACACTATGACAGGTCATCACTTTCAGTACCGTCGTCTCCGTGCATTTGGTGCACACTGCTATGTGGTTATGGACAGTCAGCAGAGGAACAGCAGACAGCCAGGCATTTCATCAAAACTTCAGAACAGATCATGGGCAGGCCGCATGGTTGGTATCTCTATGGGCTCTAATGCCTACAAGATCCTAGACACCTCCGACGGCACAGTGCATCTTGTGGGTAAGCCACACTGGATACCTACCTATGAGCACCTGGGCAGATCCATGTCAGCATTCCCAGACACTATGGCAGCTGACAGAGAGGCTGATACCTTTATCAGGCCATCTCCCTTCTCAGAGACACTCGACCGTACCTATGCCCAGATCATTGAGGTCAGCTCATACTACTGCACTTCCGACCGACAGTCTTACGGCTGTGTGCTTCTCTCTGTTCCGTCGAGGGACAATACCTGGACTGACGTGGTTCACTATGTCAAGTCCACACCCGACGGTACACACTACAGACACCTGCTGGTGTATGTCGCACACTATAGGAAGACCGTCTCGGTCAATGAGCACTATCCGATCTGGACAGCTGTCAGAGCCCGAGAGAGCCGCAGCCATCCTTCATATGGCGCTATCATCATCTCTACCGACAGAGGCAGCAGCACACCTTATGGTGTAATATTTGAGCCTACCCCAGAGTCTACCTATGGTTGGCATATGGACCTTCTTGCTACCCTGGTCAGCTTTCCGTCCACTCATGCCGCCGCCTTCCTTCCCTTCTCCGATGATCCCAGCAGAGATGTCCGCCCCGAGTACATACCACAGCAGTACACCTCAGCTGACAGCTTCATCAGATCAGGACCCAGAGACTTGGTGGTGCACATGTTCAATATTTCTGCACCCCAGCTCAAACCAGTCCACGGTGTCAAACAGGCAATTTCCACCCCAGAAGCAGTTCAGTGGCAGGAGGCTATGGATGCCGAAGTGGCTGGTCTGGCCGCCGACAACAAAATGGTCCCGGGACACCTTCCCTCGGGTACCAAAGGCCTGACCACTCTCTTTGTGTTCTCCAGACCCTTCAAACCAGACCCCTCAGCACCATCCGGCACACGGCAGATCTTCAAAACCAGACTGTGTGCCAATGGTAAGCAGACATACGGCTACCTTCCGTGGGAGACCACCTGTACCACACCTCAGCTTTATGCTTTCAGACTGGCCTTCATCTTCGGCAGCATCTTCAGTCTGAAGATGAGTCACTTCGATGTCTCCCAGGCCTTTATGAATGCTAAGCTGGATGTTCCAGTATGGGTATCATTTCCGGCTGGTTACACCTATCAGGGGTTCGGTGGTGCTTTACTGCACTATGCCCTGTATGGCCTTAAGGTGGCTGGTGCTTCCTGGCAGAGACTGGTTAAGGTTTTCATGCTCAGCTTTATGTTCGGCGAGGTGACATTCAGGCAGTCCTCTCATGATGACTGCATATATTTCATCTACACTGATTTGGTTAAGGCCATGTGTGTTGTCTATGTGGATGACTTCATTCTGGTCGCCAGTACAGAGCTTGAGGATGCCTTCTGGGCAGCTTTCAGAGCCAGGTTTCTGGCTAAGCATCTCGGAGAGGTCACATCAGTTCTCCAGATGCGGGTCAGACAGGATCAGGCTGGTATCTACCTTTGCCAGTCCAGACAGATCAAGGACCTGATGGCCAACAACAACATCACAGCTCATTCCTTCAGAACACCTATGGACCCGAAGCTCATCATCAAGAAACCAGCAGATCCAGACTTATCCCTTGTCCCCAGTTACAGATCCATCCTTGGCTCACTGCTATGGCTGGCCCGTGGCTCACGACCTGACTGCTACTATCCCGTAATCTATCTGGCTCAGTTTGTATCATGCCCTTCTGAGGAGTCTATGAAGGCTCTGATCAGAATTGCGCAGTATATGGACTCCACGGCTCATTACTCTCTGGCATTTTACTACCCCGAGACTCCGGTCAAGGTCATCACCATGTTCTGTTATTCAGATGCTGACCTGGCTAGGGACTTAGAGAATGATGCCCGGTCTTATTCTGGCTCCGTGATATTCCTGGCTGGTATGATACTGCAGTGGCATTCAGGGAGGCAGACCATCACTGAGGTCTCCTCCACAGGGTCAGAGTATGTGGCAGCCAGTACAGCAGCACAGCGGTTGGTGTCATTGATGTTCATGCTCACTGAGATATTTGGTTCTATTACTCACCGTATTGATTCCCAGCAGCCCCTTGATTCCGATCTTGACCATGCTATTCAGTACCTTGACAGAGCAGCCACAGATATTCACTTTGACATGCCCTCCCTTCAGACTACCTCAGTGCTCAGGCGTCTGCTTGACAAACAAAACAAGCCAGCAGACGGTCTGACCTCAGTCCGCCCAAACTCCCCTACAATTCCCGATGAACTCAGTACAGATGAAATCACCCCCCTCAAGTTCCAGAACAACAGAAACAGAGAATATATCAGCTCAGCTCAGCCCCGCCTGGAGGGTATGGAGTTACCTATTCCTCTACTGCTGGATAATGATGCATGTAGATCTATTGCTGGACTTCGGGTTTAGGCTTAGTTATTATGGGCTCTGACTAGCCCCTAGCCTGACCCTGCTTCCGTTCGTGTCCGTGACATCCTAGCACTGTACTGTACAGTAGTACAGTACAGTAGTACAGTCATTGTTACTGTCTGGGTTTCCGAGAGCATAAAGCTCCGGCCAGACACTGTTTATGTGATTATCAGTTTCATGCTTAGCAAGCTTAGCCGGACAGCGTATCTGTCTTCCTCGCAGGTTATAGGCCGCACCGGCTTTCCGGTGATTCTGATGATGGCACAGCGCCTTGCTGTTGCCATGTTCGGCTAAGTAGGACGTAGGAGGGGTTGAGCGCCCACTTGGGCGGTGGTGAATTACGCTTGCGGTATGGCCTTTTAGCTTGGCAGTGATGGCGGCACGCATTGTGCTCGCCTTCGCTGCGCAGGAGATCAGCTGGTGACGGATTATTTTATTTTACAGAAGCATCGTCGCAGCGAGAGTTGTTCTGTTTCGTGCGCCGCTGGCTCCGGCGAGGTCGTTCCACACGTGGCTGAATTTTGGCCGCTCTCATGGTTTCGCTTACGACCTGTGGATTTTGATCTGTCGACTGAGACTTCTACAAAGCATCTGGCCGCTGTAAGCGTTCTCTCACCATCCCCCTGTTCAGCTCAACCTTCTCCCCTGTCTCTCTATAATGGTTACCACAGCAAATAGAATGACGCGTTCACGCGTCCGTAGATTAGAGACAATTTTTGATGATGTCGGTGCACAGCACGCTGCGACTCCACACACGCCGCAGCTGCCGGCTCCGACCACCGCAGCTGCGAGAGAAATTTTGGACAAGTGTAAGCAGCTGGCCCGTGAGAATTTCGACAGAAAGGTTGCAAAGACCGTTGCCACAAAGATTCTTGGCGACAAATCGCAGCGCTTTGCAGGGACGGAGGCGGACGCAGTGGACATTTTTTCGCAGTTGATGCATGAGCTCCGCGCGCAGTTTGTGCTTCAGTCGACGGCGTTTGCTCCCCTGTTTGACTTGACTGACATGGCAGTTGAGGCGAGACATGAGGCAAATGAATTATTGCTTTCGGCTCTGACATTTCTGGCTCGCCCTGGCTCGCCTGCCCGTGACTGGCTTGAGGCCTCTGGGTCCGACGTTCCTGGAGATGGCAAGCGCGCTGCCCTTGAGGTAGTGCGCATGCTCCAGGAACGTTCGGAACCCTTTGACTCTTTTGAGTTGCTGCTGGCGGTCCGCATCCCCAGCAGCAAAGATCCTGACCGTGGCATCCGCGAGTTCAATGGCCTGTTGCGGGACGTTCAGCGTTCCCACAACTTGCCAGAGGACGCGGTGAAACGGCAGTTTCTGAAGGCTCTCGGCAATTCGGCGTTGTATCGTGACTTGGCTAACTCCTTGGCTCGGGCTGACCAGCGGCAGGGCGTGTCTCTTTTGACTATTCAGGCTCGTGTGCGGGAGCAGTTCCGCCACGGCCTGCAAGTCTCTGACACTCCTGTTTCGGCTCTGTCATTCGGCGATGGCGCGTCTGACTTAGCTGCGGCGTTGTCCAGTCTGCAGAAGCAGCTGGAACGCATGCAGCAAGACATTCGTGACCTGAAGCGGCAGAAACGGGAGGGGGCTCCGCCTGCGGGCAAGCACCTTACCCGCTCTGCTGCTAAGCATCACCGTGCTGGTGTTAAGAAGCCACTTGGCACCGCTCCTCTTGTCTCGTTTGACAAGAAGAGTGGTGCCTTCGTGCCCCACTGCAAGAATGCGGTGTGTGCACAAAGTGGTTTGAAGCACTGGCATGCTGAATGCCCCAACGGCGGTCTTCACTCTGCCCACTATTGTGGTGCAGTTGGAGACTACGAGTCTGACTGCTTGGCTGTTCGTTTCCAGCGTTTCTATGACGCGGGGGATGAGCACGCCTTCGAGTCACTCTGCACGATGGAGGGTCGCCCGGAGGTGTGTGAGCTGTCGGCGCATTCCTTTGTGCCGGCTGAGCCCACATCTCTGAAGCACTTTCAGGATGCGGCGGCTTCCGCTCAGGATGCGGCAGCTGACGATGACGGCGAGGCTCACTTTCCTCTGGCCACATTCCACTCGGGTGCACAGGGCTCGATTCCGCCACCGCCTACGGTTCGGGATCCCTCTGCACTCGTGGCTGGTGGTGTGCCTACGGCTCATGACCCACCAGTGGCTGTGCCTGGCTTTCTCGGCTTGCCCGGTTCTGTCCCATCGCTCCAGCTTGGCGACACTGCACCGGCTCCGCTGTTTGCTGGCATGACGATTGAGGCTTCTGACATTGGCTCTGAAGGCTCTGACAACGACCAAGGCTCTGACGATGGCTCTGACGGCGGGCAACCAGTGGCTTTTGACTCCTTCGGCACTCTTGACCATGGCTTTGACAGGGGAGCATCGCCACCAGCAGCTCCGGTGTACCGTCCGCGGGCTCCACCGAGCTTTCTCCGATGTGCGATGATGTCTTCGGTTCTCTGCTGTTCTCTGTTGGCCAGTGCTACGGCGTCTCTGGTTGCCGTGGGCGGTGGTGACAGGGGCCTGGTTGAGCCCGGAGTCACCGTCCATCGGTCTACTGGAGATCTCTTTGCTCCGGATCCGCCACTTGGCTTTCTGGACGTCCGTGATTGGCCGCCTGACAATCGAGTTCTTACATCTCTTTCTTCACAGTTCACAACACCGTGGGATCCTACTTATCAGAATTCTTCGGTTGATTTACTCTCTGCTGTGGAACCGCCTTGCCCACTTGGGTCTGGTGGTGCTCAATTTCAAACAGACAGTCTGCAATTCACTTCGGGATTATTTTGTATTCACATCCCGACCGCTGAACTCGGCTCCGCTGACCAGCCTCAAAGTGGCTGAGTTTCTTGCAGTTCATCCTGGTAGCTTGATTAGCTTTAGCCCAGTAGTGGGATGACCGGGTCAAGACCCCGGCACCCAGCTAGAAGTGATCGGTTTCCACCGAAGTGAATGTTAGGTGTTTGTTTGTATCTCGTGGCTGTATATACTGTACCTGCCTTGCTAGGTAGTCACACCCACGGGTGGTGTGCTGGACTTCGGGTTTAGGCTTAGTTATTATGGGCTCTGACTAGCCCCTAGCCTGACCCTGCTTCCGTTTCGTGTCCGTGACATCCTAGCACTGTACTGTACAGTAGTACAGTACAGTAGTACAGTCATTGTTACTGTCTGGGTTTCCGAGAGCATAAAGCTCCGGCCAGACACTGTTTATGTGTTTATCAGTTTCATGCTTAGCAAGCTTAGCCGGACAGCGTATCTGTCTTCCTCGCATCTATTGTCGAGCATCACCTCCTCTCCGAGAAGGTGAAGCATGTGATTATCAGATATCATGTCCTCCGAGACTTTGTCAGATTGAACTGGATTCGGTGTGCCAGAGTCCCATCAGCTCGGAACCTGGCAGACCCTTACACCAAGCCAGTTCCTCCAGTCAAGGACATGCAGCCATACTTCATTCAGATGTTCCAGCAATATATGGCCATGGGTAAGGCTCAGGCTGCAGTTATTCAGAAATGATTTACTGGTATTCAGAAAGCAGCAGCATGATCTGACTGTGAGTACCTTGCTTTCCTGTTTTCCTGTTTTGGGTTGTTTGTGTAGCTGACTGTGCTTTGCAGGTACTGGCCTATATTCAAAATTACTTATGGCTGGTTACTTTATGTTAGCTACTGTTTTCCTTAGAAATGAATCACTGTATTAGATAGAAAAATGATGTGCACTCATTGATAGATTGTGTATATGGACATTGTATTCCGAGCTCACTCTATGGTATTAGCTACACTGCATTAGTCATGGTATCCTTACAGTGTCTGTTCCGACCGTGAGCGCCACCGCTGCTGTCAGTCATGATCTCTCTCTTCATTCTCCCTCTGCAGTAAGTCTTTCCGGTGACGGGCGGATCTGGACCTGCTTCGGCACTCCTTATCCTAACCCTGACGAAGCACCCCGGATAGCTTGCAGCCACGGTGTGTGGACCTCCAGAGACATGACATATCACTATCCCCCGACAGCAGGGTGGCACTAGGGACAGATTACTGCCCGTGTCAGGACGTTGGGTCTACGGACCAGCTTTTCGGGGTTTTCAGCCCTGACACGGTGTGACTGCAGTTCCACCACTTCCATCATCTTTCTGGATTTTGGTTCTGGCACTGGATTAGTGGCATGTATCTTGGTTTGATTGGTTATTGGTCTGACCACCTCACTCGAGGTGGTGTGCTGGAGTTGACATTCAGTCCGAGCTCAGTCATCAGAGTTGTCATCACCGACCCGTCGTGACCGCTGTCATCACCGACCGACCTGACCGCTGTCATCACCGATACGGCTCGACACCTCTGACTACCTCGCTGACCTGATTGTCACCTCCTCTGATCGAGTTCGGTTGTCACATGAGACAGAGCACACACTAGCTCATTTCGCATCACACTCAGCATACTAGAACTATATATTATATCT
Source organism: Cymbomonas tetramitiformis (assembly GCA_001247695.2). NCBI lineage: Eukaryota > Viridiplantae > Chlorophyta > Pyramimonadophyceae > Pyramimonadales > Pyramimonadaceae > Cymbomonas > Cymbomonas tetramitiformis. Next base: position 27,037 of record LGRX02022690.1, on the reverse strand, counting down.
TCTGTATGTTGAGAGGATTCTGAGTGCGAAACCCTGAGCGTTGCAGTGCTTCCTGTTTGACCTGTCTTGACTGACTGGGTCTTCTCGCAACTACTGCCGTAATTCTTCTATCAGTTTTGTATCACCGGTTTCCCCCAGCCACTGCTTTCTGAGTCCCTGTTCCAGTGATATTGCTATATATCTTCACCAATATATATACCCATTATCACCTGTTCTACGGTCACGGTGGCGGCAGTGGTGGCGGTGGCAGGCCCACCGTCGGCTCCATGCATGCCCTTGGCTGGAAGAAATTGGCGCCCCCCGTCGGTGAGTGGAAGCCCGTACGCAATGCCCGCTACCTGCAGTGGGAGGGCACCGGGCTCGTCTGTGTCACCTGCTTCCGCCTGTGGGCGGTGACCACGGGCCACCTTGACGCCGAGGGCGTGTGCCCCTACTCTTGTTCGGCATCCTTCGCTCCGGGGCGGGCGCCGGCGACCGCCCCCACGGCGGCCCCTCCTCCTCCGATGTCGGCGTGGCCGCCTGCGCCACCGCCGACGCCCCGTGCCAACTCTTTACAGGCATTGGAGCCCCCGCCACTGGACGACTCCACTCAGCCGGGTGCGGCAGCCATGACCGTCCGATTCTCGGGCGTTGACCTCTGCGATGAGCAATCCGACGAAGAGGTGCCTGACGCGGCGCCGCCGGCTTTCCATGCCGTCCACGATGACGACGGCGAAGAGGACTGGCCGGCATTCCGCTCGTCCCCTGTGTGGCTGCCATCTTTCTCCGGCGGCACAACTGCAACGGTGTCGATCACCGACGTCACACCGTCCGGTGCATCGGCAGAGAACCCTTAGAGCATCGGGACCCCTGCCCTTCAATCCTACGTAGAGCCACTGTTGTGGGTCAGCTGCTTGGCATTCTAGTTAGCTGGACCTTAAAGTCCCCTGGACTTATAACATTTGTATCTCTAGGGTTTAGGGTTGGGTACTGCCTTGGCACCTCACCTCTTCGGGGTGAGGTGGTGTCATGGGGACAGTGACTTTAGCCCCCCCACTGTAAGGGGGTGGCAGTCCTGTCCGCCTGTGTCACCCCTCGACCCGCGGTGCCGTCTTGCCTGGCACGGTCCTGCTCAGTTCAGGGAATAAAACACTCCCCGTATCTTATTCAATCATCTTCGCACTGTGAAACCCGAGACGCCTGCCTGACAGCTTGCTCTAGGTTTCTGTGAGATATATATATCCACCCGACTCCGTCAATTACATATATATATTTCACTGTTCCGGTCAGGGGTCTAGTCTTGCCCCCCCTTGTCGCGGCCGGCCCGCGGACCAGTTAGGGAAGGGCGGAAGGCTAGATGGAACATCTATACTCGTGGCCTAGAATCTAAGAATGAAGAATCGCCTCAGATTTTTTAAATTGCATCCTGAACACGTGGGGTCGTGGGCACACCATCCATGGATCTTAGCCAATAAAAGTAGGGGGTCATATTCGATATTGCAAAACGTTCGCCTCTGAATGTTTTTTTTTTTAAAGCAATTATTTGTTTCACCCATCCATTAAATTATAAATACGAGATTGTTGTTCCCTGGACCCTACCCCTCATAGGGTTTGATACATAGCTAGGCATATCATGACACAGGACTCATAGGGTTTGATACATAGCTAGGCATATCATGATAGATATTCCTATGCCAAATTGCCGATCGAATGGAATGCGTTAGACCCACGTATACGTTCCGGCGGTCGATGTCAATTTTCTCAGACGAAGATTTCCTCGCGGCTAAGGATATAGAGTGGGGTACGGCACCCCAGAAAACCGGTCTCGGAATTGGATTTGGACCATTGGATCGACCGCTACGGGCGTTGACCGGTCCGTTGACTTTTATTTTTTAGGTCTAATCTTTCCAGGAAATTGTTGATTCCTGCGCAGGCATCTGTGGTAGATGTCTTCGCGTTCGGAGAACATATACGAGCTAGGGAGATATATTCCTTAGACATATATGCTCCCCGCGCGTGTTGAGGTTGGGAATAGTGCAATCCGCGGTGATCCCGTACTTCCGGTTCAAGGGGGAAGTATGGGATCCCACACGAGTCATCCACCTCGGCTAAGGAGGTGTGCGGGACGTCCATAAGTTGCGAAGTATCACTTTCGTGAACTTAGCGCAACTTCCGTGACGTTCGTATGCCTTGATGTGGAATGCGGATGTTGACTATCCCGACTTGTGCCCTCTTTGAGCACAAGCCGGGATCGTCGCGTTGATGGACTTACGCACCATATGAGTTCCAAGTAGGATAAATTTTACCGTAAACCCCCCCCCAAGGAACGATAAACCGTCGGCAATTAAGGGCAATTAAAAAGCTAAGGGCATGGAAATTTTTTGAGGCGAGCTCTCGAAAGCGTCAAAACCCCCTTCGGAAAATTGCTTTCGCAATCTTTGACTACTGAGTCTCAGAGTTTTTTGCTGCCCCCACACCACATGTTCACATCATAATAAACATGTTTCACATCACAAGGACGCCCAAAACACAATAATATATCGTTAATATATCCTGGAAAAAGGGGCTGAACAGCCCCGTTTTACTAAAAGTTCTGAACGTTTCTGGCGCTGCGCAAGGTTTTCTGCCATGATTCGAGAGTTCGACATCGCGGATTTCATCGAATTCGATCGGAAAACCTGACCGCGGGAATGTGTACCACGAGAGGAGTCCGAGCTCAGACGTGAGACGAGAACATACTCTCGTCCCCAGAGTTTAGACGAGCCGCGCTTCGCGCGGCTACCCGCGATTCGATTCGAGGGCTGCGTTACTTGATGATTGTGGAGCTCGTCTAAACTCTCCGGACGCCCATAAGCTCAATCTGCGTTACAAACCCTAAGTAATATTCGCGCTATTTCGGTCCGGAGACTCGGGTTCCAGAGTAGACGAGAACAGGTTCGAGGCGTTGTTTTCCGAGAGAGCAGGTTTGAGGTTGACAAAAACAACCAACCGCAACCCGCAAGTGCAGTCCGAGGTTTATGTTGCGTCGGCCTTCAGGAATCAGCATGACTAGCAGTGCTCTTCCTTCTTATGCAGCTCCCGCTAACCTACACTTACTTAGGCGGCCTCGCAGACCTTGCGCCCAAACTTGCAAACGCACACCGAAAACTCAACACAAGACGTGCCAGCCGTCAAGGCTCTCCAAGAATGGATTGTCGACGCTTCCACTCGCTCTTCGACACGTCGGGCGTGGAAATGTGAGGTAAGTCTTATTGATATTTGCCTGGTTTTGGAAACCTCAGTTTACGTTGCTGCGCACGTACGTGCTCATTCGTTATTCAAGATATCAGAGTTACGCGCACTGCCGAACAAAGGGTTAGAGCTCTGTGCTGCGTGTGAACGAACGGGTTGAGATATCATGCATTGCCCCTTGTTTCCCTCAGCCAGTCCTATACTCTGAGCCAAAAGTGGCTCTTCCAAAGATTGCCAGATCGTTGCCGTGCTCCAAAAGCACGAAGATATTGCTTCTGGGTTGCACGCTATCCCTTTGTAGTGTTGCTACCGGAAGTTATCCCGTTACATCGCCTGTTATTGTGGTTCTAGGCTTACATCATGACCAAAGGGCTGACGGCCTTTGCTTGTGCCGCTTTCTTCCTTCCGGATAGATTGAATCATGGAAATTCCAGTTCAACAAATGACTCTAGGCTATTAGGAAAGTACCTGCGACTCCGTTACAATTTGTGATATTCCGTTGCTACTAAACATGCTCAGTAAGTGATTCCTGTCTCTGGTCTCTTCGGCCAACAGAAGGTTGCCTAACAACAGTATGATACTCAGAGGGCGGACTGGGCCCTCTTCCCACTTGACCCGCAAAGCGTATATCAGCGTCCCGGTCGTCGTTGCGGCCAACAGCAAAGGGAGCACAGATGCCAGCTCAGCAGTGACCACGATTCCGGAGGACGCTGAGAGGCGGCAATCTGGTCTTGTGAGCAAGGTATTTTGCTTGTAAACCCTAATTGAGACTGTGCAGTACAGCAGAATACAAAATATCCAGTTTCTTCAAATGACTTTGGGCATAAGCACACTTTAGTCAAAACTCCAAAGTTTCAATTCGGGATATCTGTTCACCTGCAAGGTGAAAATTCGCTTGTTCAAACATTCGTGCCTGGGCTGAAAGGAGTTGCAAAACTTTCCGATGCCCACCGCTGCAGGTGCTCACACCTGGCGCAGAGGGTGGGACACGGCCGGGGCCAAACGATACCGTCATAGTGAACTGTATCCCGCCCCCACGAGCCCGCCCTTTGCAATTATTTCCGGCAAGATTGCGCTAATCACGCATAAATCTACAGAGAAATCCGTACTCCCCACCCACTTTCCTGGCCTTGAGGAGAGGGCAATTTTACGCGAAGTACCCAAACTGCCGAGCAGGTTGATTTCGCACACATACGAAAGCCTATGCCAAGCCGTGCTCGGTGTGAAAGCCACGTTGCAGTCAACATGCCCGCCTTTTGACGGAGAACCTGCTGGAGGGCTGCTTGATTACCGGCGGAAATGTCGGCGGCAACGGATGCCTGTTACTTGTAGCGTCTCTGCGACGTGGCAGCTGCACGCACAAAGGCTGGCGAGGGCCTGGGCTTGTGGGAGGCTACAGACAGTGGCTGGAGGATGGAGGACGGCATCTTGTTCGACAGCACGTTGACCGCAGGTGGCGAGCCCTGCAGTTTTGCCACGGGTGCCATCATACCAGGCTGGACTGAGGCCCTGCAGTTAATGACGGTCGGGGAGAAACGGCGGATTTGGCTTCCAAGCCGGCTGGCATGTGCGTGGCCACTTCCTTCCCCTTCCTCAGGCGCTTTTAATCGGCTAGACTTGCGAAGTGATGGTTCTCTCACAGCAGATGACAACTCTACGGACCGCTCGTGAAGGAATTAGTACAACTCGTGAATACTTATGCATCGTAAGCGAGATGTAAAACACTCTTGGCACATCCTGCTTGGATTCTCCCTGTTCGTCTTGATCAGGCTATCCCGTCTCAGCTTGAATGCTTTCTAACTCGAAGGTCCACAAGCATCGGGCTCTCCAGGTTTTACGGGCCGATTTTCGACTTTAAGCTATGCAAGTCTCGCCACTGAGCTATGCAAGTCTCACCACTGAGTTATGCAAGTCTCGCCACTGAGCCATGCAAGTCTCGCCTCTGAGCTATGTATGTCGCACCTCTGAGCTATGCAAGTCTCATCACTGGGCTATGCAAGTCTCGCCTCTGAGCTATGCAAGTCTCACCACTGAGCTGTGCAAGTCTCACCACTGAGCTATGCAAGTCTCGCCACTGAGCTATGCAAGTCTCACCACTGAGCTATGCAAGTCTCGCCACTGAGTTATGCCAGTTCGCCACTGAGCTATGCAAGTCTCGTCACTGAGCTTTGTTAGTCTCACCACTGAGCTATGCAAGTCTCGCCACTGGAGCTATGCAAGTCTCGCCACTGAGCTTTGCATTCTCGCCACTGAGCTATGCAAGTCTCGCCTCTGCGCTACACAGGATTCTTCGCCATACGCATCGCCTCTGAGCTGTGTAAGTCGTGCGTCCATTCAACGAGCCCGTCTACCCTATGTATTACACATTTATTGAACATTCGATAAGTTTCCAAGCAGGGCCACAACTTTTCTCAACCCTGACAAAAGTCAACTATTAAACCCCCATGACGGAGCTACAGGGTTCCTGTAGGTAACATAGGGAGGTTACGGTACTAAGCATGAGTGGACGGAGTTGGACTATGGAGGCAATAAATTTCTGGGTCCAACGCCCATGGCAACTGGTATGCGGAAAAGTAAGAGGCATGCCGTATAGTGTTCGAGGCACACACTGCAGGCTCACTTTGGGGTCCTGGCGCGTGTTCAGGATGTATTTTATTGGTGTCCTTAACCCGAGGTAAGGTGCTGGTACAGATGGCGATGCCCCAACCGGCGGTCAGCCAGCTGGAGACTTGGTGTTTGACTTGGAGTTAGTGGGTGTGGAGCCACCGTTGCCCCCAAAGATGAAGATGATGACTCCCAAAAACCGGTCGAAAAAGTTTACATCGCCCTGGAGTTTCCTTGACAACCTGATCCCATAATTGTTTTCAGAAGCTACCTACATCGCGAGCTGAGTGTCTTGGATGGTGAAAGGTATCCATTTGTTCCGAGGGAATGATGCAACATTATTGCGCCACGCGTCACAGTAAGAGGAAGACTACCGGCATACAAAGCAGGAAATCGATATTGGGCCTGCCCTTGGTGCGTGGGCCGGGGTATGGGGTCCGTTTACATCCAACTTCTATGTTGCAGATGCGTTATGGAACATAAAATCTAATTGCATAGCTGTTGCAAACTATGATTGAAATACTGTCGTTGACTGCATGAAAAGTGTCTACATGGCGTAAACATTAACTCTTACATTATGCCCAATCGTTTCTCTTTACAGGGCATACATATGAAAGGCTGACAGCACACAAGGGTCCGTATCGATATCACAGAAGCACACAAGGATCCGTATCGATATCTTGATAATTTGATATGTCGAAGTATTTCAAATATATCTCAATAATCGCTCATATTTTCCATTTTCTCAATAATGGCTGCGTGGTTTTCAATACCTCTCGACTCTAATCAGCCCCTTTCAACGACCCCTATATATAATCGGTAACCACCTGAGCTGAGTCAAATATAACTCCAATCGGTGCTGGTATCTTTGGTGTCGCGGAATGTATATGCGGTTGCCGCCGTCATATCAAACAATCAAAATAATATGCGAGACGCCTGGCTCTAGTGCGGGCGGCGATGGCCACAAAAGACGGATGACGTGTGAGAAGAGCTCTCGACGGGAATACACCGCCAGTCCGATAGGCATGGCCTGTGTTGTACACGCTTGGGCTGAGGTGACTGGTGTCGGTTTGTCATACTTCTTAACAGATGGCTTGAGCCAATTGCGTGTGGCATGTGGATGAAATGGAGCCGCACATGCATGCAGTGCTGGACCGCGTATGTGTGGTGATGGAGTAATCGATGTGTTGACAATTATTTTTTGTCATCGTCGTCCGTCCCAGCGACTCAATTGACAATCGAGCATAATCAATCTCGTCGTAATATACCGTGACACTGACCTTCTATGCTCACAACAATCAGCAATGCGTGTGTCCCGCATATCAAATTGCTCACAGCAATCAGCAATACGTGTGTCACTAATCAAAATATCAAATCGAGAAAATTGTGCAACGACACGTCCAAGCCTAGCTTTCTCGCGATACGTTATTTATATATATATATATATATATCCGTGCATCCCTGTTAAACATTTTTAGTGAATCGTGTACTCAATTTGCAGTTGTGAATTGCTAGTCAGAAACGGCAGTTTATTGCGCAACCTCGACCGACCCAGTCATCAGATCCGGAAGTTGGGGGGCTACTTACGATGAAAAGTTTAGGGTCTGAACGTCACGGCAGAAATTATACATTTGTCACGAGATTTTCTATTTGAAATTGGCAAGTACCGGAAAGTACCGGCGAGTACCGGCTAGTACAAACAAGCACCATATATTTCAAGAACCTACTGGGATATATTGGTATGTACCAATCACCTATTGGTAAATACATATGAGTACTAGCAAGTACAAGAACCTACTGGCACCTAGGCTACCTACGGATGTCTGCTTGTACCTATTGGTGCCTGCCACAACCTATGGCTACCTACATGCGCTTATAAGTACTTATCCGTGCTTGCTGGTACCGCCTATAGGGTCTAGGGTGTTAAGGGTGTTGAGAACCGAAACCCTATGCCATTTTCATTGATTATGCAAATTATAGTGCAAGTCCGTCCACCTAGCCGTGCTACATGCCTCTCAAATATAAATTTATATTCATGCGATCAACTCTGAATATATATTTGTACGTCGCTTCAAACTCGACGCTTGAGCGCAGAGTGAGGCTCGAACACGAGACCTCATGGTTCATAGTCGCACGCCTTGCCAACTACACTATCTGAGCTCAGACGCCGGTGTGCTCAACGTCAACACCTTCACCGCAGACGTGCCGGTGGTGTCCGAGGCGGTCAAGCATTCTCCCGCCGCGTCGGTGAGCTCCGGTGAGGCCTGGACGGGTCCGCCCGACACTCACCCGTTCATGCCTCCGCCCGTCATCCGCTCCTTTGCACGGACTTTATCGCGTTCGCGGGCTTCACGGTGGAGGCCCCCGACAAGCCACCCGCTGACATGGGCATGCTCTCCGCCACCGAGCAGCCCGAGAGCGCAACCGGCTGCGCCGCTGGCGACTCCGACCGGTCCGACGACGGGGGTTATCTCCCTGAGCATCCGCCAACCAGCCAGCCGCCAACCAAATTCGGTTGTGGGAGGCCCGTTCCTGCCTGATTTGGGCCGCTCTTTGCTCACTTCATCCTTAGTGTGCGCACTATTTGTCATGTGTGCCACTGCCGCACCGCTCACCGTTTTCGGTGTCGGTGGTGTTGATGCGCATGCGTACACAGCTCGTCGGTGGTGCTGGACGAGCTGTCCCAGCAGCTTCGATCAAGGCGGCACTGCCGTCTGACGGCTCCCCGATCGAGTGCTCGCCGCTTGACGGGTCGTCGCCCGACGCAATCCCGCCGAGGCGACATGGAAGGCATCGGGCGCGAGAGGCTTTCTGGCTCGCACCGTGGGTGGCCACCACCCGATGGTCTTTGCGGTAGGACCTACAACGCTGTAGGTCCTACCACAAGAGGCTGCACCATAATTTTAGGTGAAGAACATTGTTCGGGGGGGGAGGCCCCAATTCCGGACACCGTCTTGGTAGGCGGGGGGGTTCAACCCCCTAGGCGTTAAAGCGTGTTGCTAGGGAGGGGGTCTAACCCCCCTAGGATTTCCGAAAACACACACACTTAAGGGAACTCTTAGGGGGGGTAAACTGCTAGGGGGGTGGGTTAGCCCCCCTAGACGTTAAGATGTGCTGCTAGGGGGGGGCAAAATCCTTGTCCGGAATTGGGGCCCTCCCCCCAAAGCAATGTTCGCCCCCCATAACCTATCGTTATCAGGATTAGCTACCCATTGGTTTACGGCATCTTTGGGACTTGAACTAAGTTCCCCTTCCCCCACGTCGCAAGTTTCGACCGTACGTGCACGGTGTACCATCTATAGTAAGCATGGGTAGTGCACAAAATGATCGAACATTAGCTATGCCATACTGAAATGATCGGATTTTACATACCCATGCCACTTCAACTGAGATTTTGATGTTCAAGATGACCTCGGATGAAAATTTTGAGATTACAATAGCGAAAGAGCTACTCGAGAACTTGACGAACTGAAATTTTCGTAGGACCTATTGTCAAGCGGACAGCCGGGCTTAAATGCAGTTCCTTATGGTAGGACCTCGTTTTTTTGGCTGAAATTTGAAAAAATACACCGCCAAAGCGTGCACAATTTAACTCCAAAGGTCACCTTATGCATGCCGCCCACACGTTGAAATATTCATTTGACTCATAAATAGGACGGGTGATCGCACGTTGGACTTATTTAGTCATATTTATGCGAGGAAAAAACATTTGCACGTAGGTCCTTATGGTAGGACTTTGAATTTGGGTAGTAGCCATGGGCGGACTACATCCCAACTCACCCGCCACAACCGCCTCTCCCCGGTGCTCCACCGTCACCTGATTACTCGGAAGGACCGAGTACGGACGAGGAGGGGGAGAAACCGGCTTCGGGCAACATGCCCGCATCGCCTGCTCCGTCAATTTGCTCTACGAATGATTCACCGCCGGCTCCGGAAACTGACATGCGCTACACCGTCACCTTACTACGTGCTGGCCGTGCAGTGCAGCGAGGCATTCTAGTGGACGAGTAGATTGCTTCACCGTGCCTGCCTGGGGATTTGCTTGACTCGATTTCCTAGATGTGCATAGGGGCTCCTGAGTTGAGCTGTGTTTAGGGGTTTAGGCACTAACTTGAATTTGTACAGCGGACTTTCACTGCCTGCTGTGAGATGGGACCGCCCTGACCAAGCGTACAGGCCCCCACTAGTGCTGTGTTTCCTCCTGAAGTTAAGTAGGGTGTTTGTTACATGTTTCACACACTTAGGTCCGGTCACCACCGACCCTAGGTGGTGTGCTGGATATGACACTGTGACCGACAAATGCCACTTGTCACATCCTCTAGTAGGCTGGGTGACCGTCACCCGTAGTTGCGAAACCAGCTTAGGTATTTACGTAGGCTGATCTTTTATATCAACACACTTTGCCGTTCTGATTCCGGAAACCCTATATCCTAGGGTTTAACAACTTATATAGACATATTACTGCCCGGTTATATATCTAGCATAAATCGGAGTACCCTGTTTTGTATTTCGATGATTCCGAAGACGATTTGGAGGAGGAAGAGCAGTATTATGGCCACTTGGCCTCTCCGCATTTTTCTCACCCTCGATTGGCACAGGACCAGTTTGTGGACACAGGTTTTCACGACGAATCTTATGGCGGAGTTTTGAATGCTCCACTTGGAGCGGACTTTTTACCGCAACAACAATTTTTTGTAGGCAGGGTTGCGTTCGATGAGCCTGGCGCAGAGGATTTAGTTTCCGAGAATTTTCCGGAGACAGAAGCAGCAGATGAGTACACCCGTGAAGAGTGGGCGCGCCTGGGAGCCAGGCGCCTACGGATCTTCCGAGGATGATGGTGCGCAAGCCGATTATTATGACGAGCCCTATGACGAGTGTGGTGGCGGAGAGTATTATTCCGATAATTGTTAATTTTCTTTATGTTGACCGGCAGGACGTTTTTTATGGAATCTAGCCAATTGTTGTAGTTGGATCAGATTTTTCTTTAGCATCTTTATTTTATTACCACTGGCCACTTGCGAGCAGCGTGCATTTTGTTTTTTAGCACATCATGGGCGGAGATCCCTTTATTTACCGACAGTGCAGCAGTCAACCCGCTATATCGACCGGCAGGGTTTTCTGTATTTTGATGGCTTAATCCGACATGCAGATCGGCAGCTTCTTTTGAATGTTACTAGCCATTTGCAGGCAAAGAGGATTTTTGATCGGAGATGTATTATTTTTATCTCATGGCTCACGGCTCGTCCTCATTCTAGCATGTACTTTATGCTTTAACATGTTGACCGCATCTTGTGACCTAGCTAGCTTCTCGAGAGTTGAACATCTTACCTTCTATCTGCAAACTCTAGTAGCTAGGGTGGTGCGTTGCACAAGCTGTCCACCTCAGATGAGGTGGTGTGCTGGAATTGACAGTACGACTAGTTCGTACATTCGTTGTCATTCCCGTATGTCATCTTCGGTAGTCAGCTTAGTGACACACAACTTGGGTATTTATACTGTGTATATCCAAGTTTAGTGGTCCGTTTGTTCCGTCGGCAAGCGGTTTTCCACTGCCGCTTGACTAACTGTTTCTAGCAAATATGCTCAGTGAGGCAGAGGAGTTAACCGAGGGAAACGTGCTGATGGATGGTATTGCAATATGCATACTTCGAATATACACATTGTAATATATCGCAGCAGGAACGAGCGGTATGTACTTTCCGCCGAGAACCGATTTTTGCTTTCATCAGAAAATCGATGCAAGCGATTCTGAAAACACTCAAAGCGCTGAGAAGCGAGCAAAATGGCATTCGAGCGTGATCTAACGGTGCATATGAATTACTGGAATATCCTAGTTCATTAGATATCAGAAAGTCCCGAACTGTGTGTGGATAAACTCGTAAGATAAATAAACCCTAAGCTAGATATACCCGGAACGGTCTCGGACGGTCTCGGAGTCTAGCCTACCTGTGACACAGCGGGTGTCACAGCACGAACCTACAGATCAGTCAGCAGTCCAGAGTTGGCCTAGGGATCTGTTATAGGAGGGGCCTGCACCGGGACTCCCGGTCAGGGCTGCCTATACAGATTTCAGCACACCACCCCAGCACTGTGGGTGTTGACTGTCTAAGAGAGTAAGATAAAGCAAGATTAGTCAGGGCAGGAGCTAGGCTGACAGACCTAACTGCTAATCCAACTGTGCAATTCTGATACACAAATTGGAACCCTCTAGCTAGCACACGTGCAGAAACTCACAGGCGCGGATCTCCCGCTAAACCACCGAAAGGCACTGAGCTAGCAAACCAGAAAAGTAATTGTAGATGTCACAGTAAAAGCATAAACCAGATTGAAGACCACGTTGATGTCAAAGCACATCTCATCAACACACCACCAGAAAAGTGGTGCACTGCCGGAACCAGAAGTAGAGCTACTCGGGGTTAAAGGCCAGAGGCGCACCGCCACCACAATGTCCACGGTAGTAGTGTGCAGCACTGTTCTCCAGCGGGTCAGGCAGACGGTGAGTCACCGCAGCAGCACCCAGGGAGCCCAGTACTGCACCCAGAGTGACGGGGTCCAGCTCGGTGATACCAGAGTAGACACAAAGATCTCCCCTGCACAACACAGGCTGCGGAGCAGCCCGACCCGATACCTGCACATAGTCGATGTCGCTGGCCGCCGTGACAGCGGCGGCCCCCATTCCCATGATAGAAATGCAGAGAATGAGGGAAAGGAGGAAGGGGAGTCCCCACGGCCCTGCCGTGTCAGGAAAGCCCCAGGGTGGCTTGCCACAGCCCGTAGGTCCGCTGAGCAGCAGACCCGAGCCCATCCATGGGCCGCGGGCCCCGAAGCATGATTAGCCGAAACGGATGAAGCCTGCGGCCTAACCGCGAAGCTGCCGTCGGCGAAGTCCTCGTAATTGTCGGTGTCGTAGCCGGTCAGGTCAGACGGCTGGACGGCGGCGTGATTGACGGTCTGCACGAATCCCTCGAACTCACCGCCCGCCGCCGCCGTGGTGGTCACCTGTGCCGATTGAGGTGGCACGGGCTCCACATCCTCCACCTGCGAGATAGGCATTGATAGCAGGGGCCGGCACGGCGGATGCCGATGCCGCCGCACCACCTGCCGGAACCTGCTCCTCCGGCATGATCCCCGCCGCAGCGGCAGGGCCACACACCAAAGCCGATGCCTGCTCCTCAACCCCGCTCCCAGGAATGAAAGATGCATGGGTGAAGTGTACCTTCTCTTGGGCGGCCTGAACCTCAGATGTGAGGGCATCAAGCCGCCGCAAGATGTCCTCGTCGTCCGCGCTGGCGGCCCCAGGCTGCACGCTGAAGCCGTAGGCCGACACGTCGATGCCGCCGACCCCGCCCGCGGAAAGCACAGCGGGAGGACCGTAAGCCGACGCTGCACGGGCGAAGGCCTCAGGCCCATCATCTGCAGCCTCCTGCCTGGAACACCTGCACGAGTGCCAGAGTGTGGAGGCCCTCCGCATCCTCCTCCTCAATAGGAATGCAGAAGGCCGCCGCCGTGGCCGACGAATGCTGGCGCACACCAAGAGGGCAGTCGCGGTACGGGTGATAGGCGTCACCCTTGCCCGCCTTACGGCAGCGGTGGCAAAGAGGCTTCGCCTGCATGTGGTCCCTGTCGAAGCCCACAGGCAGCGCCGCGTGTACGCCCACCCGATGGCCCCGCGGATGCTGCTTACCTCGCTGCTGCTGCTGCTGCCGCTGCCCAGCGCCTGCACGATTACCTTCGGTTGTGCCAGCGCCTTCAAGGCGGCGATCTCGTCCAGCAGCACCCGTACTCGGAGGACGTGACGAGCGCCGAGGGCCTGCCGTCAGTCCCCAGCGCCTGCTTCTCCCGCACTGCCGCCCCATCGATCCGACTGCGCCCAGGCCTGGTAGATGGCCACCACCAGAGCCTGGAGCGAGCGGAGCGGGATCGCACCCAGGTCGCTCACCAGCGGATACCTCGCCTTTACAGCCGCGTAGAACACGGGGTCAAGGCGGTTGTACAGGGCGAGGCGGCGAGCTTGCGGGTCTCGTCGGTGGGTTTCCAGTCAGCAGCACGGTTACAGTATCCCGCACCAGACGTTGCTCACGGGCCAATATAGGCTGTGGGTCAACGCCCGCGGGATAACGTAGAGCTGAATGCTCCTGCTGGTGAGACTCTCGCAGCGCAGCAGGGACGCTCCCCATTGATGACGTCGATGAGCGCACGACGTCCATCTCGGTCAGCCAAAAAAGAGTCCGTACCGCGAAGCCAAGTGTCAGCTACAGAGTTCCGCTCCACAACGAGGGCCAACACGTCGTAGAGCAGCCCATTAACCTTCTCGATAACCAGAGAAGTGGGGTCGTCGAGGTGAAAGGGGGTCAAGTCCAGCCCAGCAGCGGACTCGAACTCAGTCCGAAGCTGCACCACCAACTCGGAGAGGCGGTCGGTGTCGTCGGTACCGCGGTAATGATGTTTCTTGGAACTAAGGATATCCTCGCGCGGATACCCTTGGCCCAAGCCCGATGTAAGCGCCCCTTGTGGATGGCGTCGACATTGATTGGCGTACTGGTCAACCAGGTACCTCCGCAGCGCGACGTCGTCGGCGTCCTTGCTGGCAGCAACAGGGGGCACCATTGGTGGGGTGCCGGCGGTCGGGGTGTCCCGGACCGCATCCAGAAGCCGTATTGAGGAGTCCAGGTCGGAGTCCTTCAATAGGCGTTTGCGTGCTCGTGTAGATGAAGCCATTACTCTGAAAGCCAGAGAAAAGACGGTGCGCGGCTGCACGTTTGGGTGTTGTGGCGGAAATGAAGAGGAAACGTAGAGGCAGAATGTGCGGAGAGGCCATTCGAGCGTGGAGCACTTGCAGATGTCGTCATGGTCAAAGATGTCGCGAACACCAACCCAAAATACGTAAAGCCACGGGATCAAGGCAGGTAAAACAACGCAAATGAACATTATTGCCAAAACCGAGCAATTGCGACGCGCGGTGCTCATAACTCGCGGCCTCAAAAGCTGTCTACTGCAAAGCCATCCCACAAATCCTAGTCGCACCCAAACGCGCAAGTGCGCACCACCTTTTCAAGCGGCTGCTTAGCCAATCATGGCCAAGAAAGCAAGTGGAATAATAGCGTGGATGGGGCCACGACCTACTGGAATATCCTAGTTCACTAGATATCAGAAAGTCCCGAACTGTGTGTGGATAAACTCGTAAGATAAATAAACTCTAAGCTAGATATACCCGGAACGGTCTTGGACGGTCTCGGAGTCTAGCCTACCTGTGACACGGGGGGTGTCACAGCACGAACCTACAAATCAATTAGCCGTCCAGAGTTGGTCTAGGGATCTGTTATAGGGGCTTGCACCGGGACTCCCGGTCAGGGCTGCCTATACAGATTACTGGAATATCCCGGTTCAAGATATCAGACAGTCAGTGGACCAATATAGATAAACTCCCATAAGAAATAAACCCTAAGCTAGATATACCCGGAACGGTCACGGAGTCGGAACGGTCTCGGTCCTAGCTACCTGTGACACCTTGATGTGTCACAGCACGGGCTTACGGATCAGTCACAGGTCCAGTGTTGGCTACCTAGGAATCTGTCATAGGGGCCTGCACCGGGACTCCCGGTCAGGGCTGCCTATACAGATTTCAGCACACCACCCCAGCACTGTGGGTGGTGACTGACAGGTAAGTCAGAGAAGTTAAGATAAGTTAGGGTAGGAGCTAGGGTGACAAACCTAACTGCTAATCCAACTGTGCTATTCTGATACACAAATTGAAACCCTCTAGCCGGCACAAGAGCAGAACCATATAGGCACTCAGGTCCTGCTGAACTACTGAAAAGCACTGTGCAAGCAAACCGGATTGAAGATTGTAGATGGCAAAGCAAAGCATAAACCAAATTGAAGACCATGTTGAGGTCAAAGTACATCTCAGTACACCACCAGAAAGTGGTGCACTGCCAGAGCCAGAAGGAAAGCTACTCGGGGTCAAAGTCAAGAGGGGCACCGTCACCACAATGTCCACGGTAGTAGCCTGCAGCACCGCTCTCCAGTGGGTCAGGCGGCCGGTGAACCACCGTCGCAGCACGCAGGGAGTGCAGTACATACTGCATCCAGAGTGACGGGGTCCAGCTCGGATATACCAGGGTAGATGCATAAATCTCCCCTGCACAGCACAGGCTGCGGTGCAGCCCGACCCGATACCTGCAAAGAGTCGATGTCATTGGCCGCCGTGTAGGCGGCAGCTCCCACCCCCATGATCGAGATGAACAGGATAAGGGAGAGAAAGTAAGGAAACCCCCACGGGCCCGCGTGTGCGGGGAAGCCCCATGGCGGCTTGCCACAACCGTAGGTGCGGGAAGCACCACCAGACGACTCAGGCACGTGGGCTGCGGGCTCCGACGCATGATTGGCCGAGATGGCCGGAGCCCGCGGCTTGACGGCGAAGCTGCCGTCTGCAAAATCCTCGTAGTCGTCGGTGTCGTAGCCGGTCAAGTCAACCGGCACAACCGCGGCGTGGTTGACAGTTTCCACAACCCCCGCGAATTCACCGCCTGACTTCTCCGTGGTGGTCACCCGCGTCGATTGAAGGGACACGGGCGGGCCGTAGCCGTAGAGCTCCAGGAGCTCTTTCTCATTCTCCAAGACAGGCATAGCAGGGGCCGGCACGGCGGATGCCGATGCCGCCGCACCACCTGCCGGAACCTGCTCCTCCGGTGTGATACCCGCGCCTGCAGTGTCACACACCAGAGCCGAAGCCTGCGTCGCAATGCCCCCAGGCGGCGGGAAAGAGGCGTGAGTGTAATGTACCTTAGGCTCTACCGCCGCGTTGACCTCCGCCGCGAGGTCGTCCAGCCGCTGCAGGATGTCGTCACCGGACGTCCCCGCCACCGGCGTCACCGCGTCAACGGAGAAGCCGTAGGCCGACACGTCGATGCCTCCCACAACACCCCCGCACAGCACCGCTGGCGGACCGTACGCCGTCGCCGCGCGGGCAAAAGCCTCAGCACCATCATCTGCCGCCTCCTGGAAGAGAGCACACATGGCTAGCGCATGGACTCCCTCCGCATCCTCCTCGTCGATGGGTACGCAGAAAGCCGCGGCGGAAGTAGGGGAATGTTGGCGACCGCCAAGAGGGCAGTCGCGGTAGAAGTGGTAAAGATCCTTACCAGTCTTCTTGCAGCGGGTACACAGCGGCTTAGCCCGCTGCTCGTCACGATCGTAGCCCACCGCCGGTGGGGATTGGCCCACCATGCGGAAGCCCCGCGGTGACTGCCCGCGCTGCTGCTGCCGGCGCTGCCCGTGCTGAGAACTACACCGAAACCACCTCAGCAGCCGCATTTCACCTACATCGAAAACCTCCCCATCATCACCCACACACTCAGCCGCACACCGTAGACCAACGTCTTCTGCCAGCGCACACATCTATATCTCAGCATACCTGCACGTCGAGAACTACGCCGTCATCCCTCATGCACTCAGCCGCGCACCGCAGACCGACGTCGTCTACCAACGCCCACGCCTGAGGCCCCGCAACCACAGCCACCTCGTCACCTCGCAGCCGCAGCCACCTCTCAGCCACAATCACCTCACAACCGCAGCCAACTCACAGCCGCAATCACATCGCAGCCGCAGTCACCTTGCATCCGCGGTCACCTCGCAGCCGCAGCCGCCTCACCAACACCATCAGCCGACACGCAGGCCCGTACTACGCCATCCACCTCTCCACCATGCCATGCACGTGCGTCTCTGAGCCCCCAGATCGGGGGGGGGAGGAATACCCACAGCACGTCTCGCATCGTCACAGTGCCACCACACAACGACAAAAACCCCAACTCCACACTTTCAGCAGCCCCAACGCAACAGTCTCCATGAACTACGAGATCAACACGCCCACAGCCGCAGCCGCTCAGCCACTG
>LGRX02022689.1:0-10733 GCA_001247695.2 Cymbomonas tetramitiformis | reverse complement strand
CCGTGGCAACCTGAGCTTCAGCCTCCTCATCATCATCCGAGTCCGCTAGGAATGAGGTTACACAAACCTTACCAGCCACCTTTGCTTTTTTTGGAGGTGGGGGTGGGGCGCCAATTCGTCACAGCTTCGAAAAAGAGCGAGAAAGCGGCGTTGGTGCCAACCTGCCAATGATGGTGCAGTGCGTGCTTGGTCGAAGATCGATTAATCGATGACGTATTGATAACCAATAATATGTTTGTGCTAGGAGTTCATTGATCGATTTCAATAGGTGTTCGAGTGTCATCGATCAATATCGATAGTTCGCGGGGCTTCGTGCGCATGCATCGATCAATACCAAATAACTGGTCGCCGAGATCAACCAATATTCGATATTTCGATATCTATGAATTTCCTATCAATAAATAACAATATTTCGATTAATCGATACTATCGAAAATATTGAATATCGATACTACTCCTTGCCCACGAGTGCGAGCCACGGGCTGTCACCCCACTATTCTGCCACCACTCTACCCCCCACCCCTCCGGGTAATCTTGGGGATGTCCTGTGGTGCATTTGAGTACCTCGCACGCCCTTAGACCTCAAGGGAATCACTCCAGAGCGGCCCATCTGCTCACCCACCCACCACACCGAGGACCCCCTCTGGACCTCTATAACTAACCCCCGAAATTCCTGCAAAAGTTTTGCAGGCTCTTCTCGCCCCCCTTAGCCCCCCGGCGTGCAAATTAACCCAAGGTACCTACTTGACCCCTGTGCACCGAAATATGGCCATTGGGCCTACGCTACAGCTCGCACAATGCAGCTGAATCACTACCCCTGGGCTTCCCTCCAGAATTGGAGGGCAAACCGTCATAGAGATAAAACTCGGTTACTAATCGTATCGTGCCAGTCGAGTCTCGAGTGCCGTCCGATCGCAAAATTACGTCAAATATTCGGTTGCAGGCCTAGTGGAGATCTTTAGATCGACTGGCCTAGTACGCAACTGGCAAGCTTTTGTCTGAAGGAGCCTTCCAGTCGCAGTGAGTCGTCGTGTAGCAGTAGGATTGAACTGGTCGGTCGCAGAGTGCAGTAGAATACTTTATAAAATGGGACTTGTAAAGTAATTTGTCACTATCGACACCATCATTTACTCTCTGACTTGCGTCAATCTCCGATGAGGTTGTACACCTGGTGAGATATATGTTAGGTCACTGATCTGGGCGAAATGAGTTCTATGTAACGCCTCGTGAAGAATCGTTTCTTTGAAATGTTGGCGAGGCAGGCGCTGACCGGCGACTTCATACTTGATATTCGGACTTACAATTTAGTTCGAGGGCAGGCACAGAAGCGACTCGCGGGAGTTCCTCACGACAAACGTACAGGATTACTTCGCTGTCGCAGGCAAACGGAGCGCACTCGGCGACGAGAAGCGCAGGGCAAGGAGTCAGAGGCAATTTGCCAAGCAAAAGCGCATAGACAAAGAGCATGGATATCCTGGTGGGAGGAAGCCGTGCAGCATGAGAACTGGGATGCCGTTGTCATGCTTGCTGGAATGCCGCGGGTAAGCATCTCGTGGGATCCACGTGCGGACGAAGCTTGCACGTTACGTGGTGTGAAAGGCTTGCGGATACTTATTAACCCTATGACTGTATCTTGGAGAAGGTCTTATCGTTACAGGGTCTAAGGTTTCTCGTTTGAGGTTTAGTAAAGTAAAGAGCTTTGGTGTTCTTTTCTATTGTTGTGCATCAGGTGCGATCGTGCTCCCACTTCGGTTGAAATGCCTAAAGCTGTAAGCAAAGCCAGCCAGCCAGCCAGCCAGGGAACCTTGCTTTCAAGTCAGCCTTCCTCGGCAGCCCTTCTTCGCGCGTTTGTGGTGAGCAAAGCGAACACATGGTGATCTCTAGGTTTTCACTGCCCACGGGCTAACTTCCAACGGGTGCTGCACTCTCAAGGCGATACAATGCCAGAGCACGATGGCGAACACACTTGTCGAGAGGTGCACGGACAAGCCTGTCGTTGCAATCCTACTCGATGCGGGGGTGAACCCGAATGACCTCAGCCGAAACGGGACTCGCGCGCTGGTGCAGGCCTGCATGAAAGGACATACCAAGGTGCGATACTCTTCAGGATTGTTTTCATGGCTTGAGCGTTGCAATCCTCGAAGCACCCGTCAGCGTCGTTCCCTAAGAAATCGTCGCTGCTGACCGCTGAGTACCTGTCGTCATCACCCCCGAGTGCCGCTCGGTATCATTCCTGAGTACTCGTCATCCTCACCCAGAAATAGAAGTCGTTTGTCATCAAGTAATATACTATAACAGCCCGCCACTGGTCGCGCATTAAATTCCACAACGCGCTTTCTGCGTGGATAACTGAAAAGAGCCCCTTGCCGCACGTTTCGTCAACCGCAGATTGTGCGAGCTCTGCTGGCAGCCGGGGCTGATCCCAACCTTGTCGACGTTTCCGGGGACACGCCACTCATTAAAGCGGTGTGGCGGCGAGAAAACACCGAGATAGTACGTCAGCTTCTTGAAGCAGGCGCAGATGTGAACATGATGGATGGTTACAAGCGCACGCCACTCACCAAGGCGGCCTGGTGGGGCCGCAGCGAGGCCATTCAGGTGCTGTTACAGGTAAACCCTAATAATAAGATGCTCGTTTCGGGATTTCTACGTGTGTACCCGGGCAAGGACACAACCTAAGCCATCAGCTCTCCCGGAGCACTCAGAGCTCCCCGGCTTCAGACACTCGCTGTGACGAGCTCCCCAGCCTCAGACACTCGCTGTGACGACCATAGCTCTGACATATGAACTGCGGCTGGTTTAGAGGTATTCTTACTCGAGGACACTTTCTTGCCGCCTGTGGCCAGGGTACTGTCGAAGAGATGCTTTGCTATGCAACAAGTCTTTAACCTGGACACCTTCTAATGTATCAAGCATCGTTTCCCCTCGCTGGTTTAGTATCTTGGAATGTCAAGGTGGCATGGAAAAGGGAGGGAAGCATGCATTTGCGATTTCTTTTCTATTCCTCCGCTACTTTCTCGACTCGAGTGTGCACCTGCATTTGGTGACTCGACGTTATTGGTGTGTATGCACGCGGAATTGTTATTCCCGTACCTCGTTTTTCCGAAGGCCGGAGTCAGAACGGCGGCTTCGGATACTGCGGGAACCTGAAGAAGAAAAAACCACCCACGCGTGCGTTGTTGGTGCACGCACTCGTGGGCGTGCACCAACCGCCTGCAGCAAATGCAGGCGGGGGCGCCGCTGCGGCCTGCTTGGGAAGAGCTGATGGCGGTGGAGGTTGAGAACTCTGTGCAGGCGGGAGCGCAGCTGCAGCCTGATGGAGGCGGTCTTACGGCGTTGATTGAGGCCACTTTGAAAGGCCACGTGGCGGCGGCGAGCGTTCTTGTTGATGGCGGTGCGGCATGCGACCAGTGTGACAGTCATGGTCGGCTCCCGCTTGTTGTTGCAGCTGCCTGGGAGGATGCGGCCGTTGCTGAGAAGCTGATCCGCGTGCTCGTACGTGGAGGTGCACTGCCTAATGCGCTGGACGGCTCCGGGTTGGCCGCGCTCCATGTGGTGCGGACAAGTGGCGCAGTGCGCGCCTTGGCAGAGGTCGGCGCAGAGGTTGGTCTGATGGATATCGCGGGGCGATCCCCGGCGCGCTGTGCATTCGACCAGGGCAACCGAGAGGTGATGCAAGCCCTCATTGAGGTGCGCTCCCCCAATCAGCAGGGCTCCACATCTCAAGGTACCGGCACTGCTGTTCGCAATGTTTGGGTCCTGCCTCCACTAAACGCACTACCGTGGCCTGGCTTTGCTCAATCTCAGCAGTAGGGAACTGGCACGACCACTCACAGTGCCTGTCCAGTGTCTCCACCAATAGGATTCTTGGGGATCCGCCACCACCACTCACAGGGCCTGGGCAGTGTCTCCACCAATTCTCCACCAATATGATACTTGGGGATCTGCGTTCGCCAATTACCGTTTCGGGCACTTGTGTCCCCCACCCACAGCGCCTGGGCCCTATCTAAGCTTCGTTACACCTTCAGGGCAATGTTGTTATTCCGTTTGACTGGACGAGCATTTTTGTTTGGTGTGTTAGCAGCTTCAGCAGGTGCCAACACCCAGTTTGACTGAGATGCAGTGTATGTCGCGTTATGCCGATGCAATTGCTTTTGAAATGAATTGTTGAGCATGGTGTTTCTACATGCAGGCTGGGGCCGACGCTGGTGACAATGCTGCAGGCGTGCTTGCTATCATGAAAGACTACCATTTCAGAAATCAGTAGATAGATTGTGCATAGCATCAGATGCAAGGAAGAAGAAAACAATATTTTAAAGAGTGACAAAGTTTATGACCATCGGATACCCGTCGATTTTCCACAGTTGAGCACATGTGCTTGAATAGTGAAGCTCTGAAATTTATGAGTTCTTCAAAGGGAACGGTAGCAGGTATGCAGAGAAATACAGGGATTGACTTTTTCATTTCTTCATTGCAACTGCCCTCTTATGGTCACACCAATTATTTTTTGCGCGCTCTATGCATTTGGAGGACGCCATCCAATAATCGGCATTATTTGACAATGAAACGACATCGAACAATTGCAGGTATCGTTGTCTGGAGCCTTCGCTAGGCAACTGTGTGTGTATGCTTGTCCTTGCGACTCCTGTGTGTGTGTGTGTGTGTGCTTATCCTTGGACCGATTCTTTGGTACACGGCAGCCACAGAAGACCGGCTGCAATATGTGCCCACACTGGGAATCAAAGGATTCAGTAAACACTTCAGGACATTTATCCGGACAAATCTCCGGAGCTCACTAGTGAAGAATGAGACCCCCTAAGCCTCACTGAGCCCCTCTGCACCCGAGCCCCTCTGCATCTGTGTGTGTGTGCGCGCGCGTGGTATCTTGTCACGGCCCGCCCTGCGCCTGATTTGCTTCTTACATCCACTGGGATGCTGGTGGACTGGCTTTTGTTGGCCGATCTCATGCCGTTCAGTGTGTGGGCATGCATGCGACCACGACAAGTATATAAACTTTAAAAAAATCATTTTAGGAATAATTGTGAGAGCATCCATATACCAATTTGGAGAGAAACAAACAATATAAGATAATACAAAATACAAAATAATCGAATGGAAATGCGTCCCAAGTACCATAAAAATCGGAGGCGCCAGCAACAACGTTATTTTATATCAAGAACTGGGTTGCACTATAAAGGGACCCTGTCCACCGCAAACATTTTGTGGTGAAGCGGACACATTTTAGGGGAATCCCCATCCCATAATTTGGTACAATATTCACTTAAATATCTGGCAACAACTATGTGCTAGCTTTTATCGCTCTGCTATTTACTCTAAAACGGATTATATGCACAAACGAAGTACTTATTTTGCAAACTGTATTGTTGTTGGGCGTGGGCTCTCGGAGCAGCGTCGTTGCGAGGCACGATTGTGGGAACTGCTTATTATGCCTGCTCCAATTGATGCGGGCACACATACTTCAAATGTGATGAATATCGTTATTACTTTGATTGGCATGGTCCCTGGAAAACTTTATAGCCCCTTGTCATTTTGCGCTCACCGCGTCAGATTTTATCGTAATGTGTTGGTGTACAGTAGTTTAATAACCAGATCGTGAAATCCGAAAGTGACACCGTGCGAAATACGACATGTCAGATGAGGAGGACGTACACTAAGGAATGCGGCTTCAATGCGTAACCCTTAAGGATGGCAGCTACATATATTTTCCAGACTTGCAGGCAGAGCAACTCGTTTATGGCTCGAAAATCTTGCTGTCACACACAAGGCTGTGAATCGCGGTCACGTCGACACGTTACCTCCGACTCATGAATCTGCACCTGGCACTGCTTGTGTTTCGCAGCATTCGAACGACGTTGCGTTAGGTTCCAATATTGATTACCCAGATCTCCTCGCCAGTGTGACAATCATGACAAAGCTAGTTCTAATTTCGGTATTGCCTCCTCTATATTTTGAATGTTGCGATCCCAACATGCAGCTGAACCCTTACAAGAAGCAAATGCTTTTAGACCTTCTAATGAAATAGTATCAGCTAGAGGCCACACCAACCAAACGAACTAGCACACCTCGTTTCCTAAGACTTTGTCCGGATTTAGGAGTAATTCTTAGACAAAGTCACAATGTATCAAGGGTGGCAGTCAGATGGAGATCCTATCACCAACAGACTTGCCGACATGCAATGAAGAGAAGCAACGCAGGCAAATACCACACTGCTCATCTTATCTAAGACTGCAAGACACTCACCCTCACACACTGGGTGTTCGTCCCATGCATGCTCAGGATCGCAGCACCACGAGGCTCCATATTCAATATCCGGGTGCCTGCCAGAGTGGCGCGCGCCCAGCTCCACGCTCAACCTTTCATTTCGCATCATTTGCCAATGTTATCCCGCGGGCTGTGCTTAACATGAGCCACCTTGTCGAGGTCCTCACGGTATTCCCTGTTGTGATGCACCCATGTGTGCCCTTGAGTACCCTAAGATGACGCCAACCATTGACTGCACTCCCTCGCCACGCGCGATCCACCTCACCCATCTTTAGGAGCGATGGGGCACACCCATCTTTAGGAGCGATGCGGCACCTAACAACTTCAAACACCTCTCAAGCGCCTCGCACTCGCTTACATTGCGTGCCCCTATCTCTCCCTTTCCCTGACTTCCGCGAGCCTGCACCACCCACATCCGCTCGCGTTTCCTGCCACCTTCTCATCCCCGACCAGCAAGGGCATGCGCCTATTTCCAGATTGGCTGCAGGGAGGCGCGAGGACGCGGCGACCAGCAAGGGCATGCGCCTATTTCCAGCTTGGCTGCAGGGAGGCGCGAGGACGCGGCGACCAGCAAGGGCATGCGCCTATTTCCAGCTTGGCTGCAGGGAGGCGCGAGGACGCGGCGACCAGCAAGGGCATGCGCCTATTTCCAGATTGGCTGCAGGGAGGCGCGAGGACGCGGCGACCAGCAAGGGCATGCACCTATTTCCAGCTTGGCTGCAGGGAGGCGCGAGGACGCGGCGACCAGCAAGGGCATGCGCTATTTCAGCTTGGCTGCAGGGAGGCGCGAGGACGCGGCGACCAGCAAGGGCATGCGCCTATTTCCAGCTTGGCTGCAGGGAGGCGCGAGGACGCGGCGACCAGCAAGGGCATGCGCCTATTTCCAGCTTGGCTGCAGGGAGGCGCGAGGACGCGGCGACCAGCAAGGGCATGCGCCTATTTCCAGATTGGCTGCAGGGAGGCGCGAGGACGCGGCGACCAGCAAGGGCATGCGCCTATTTCCAGCTTGGCTGCAGGGAGGTGCGAGGACGCGGCGACCAGCAAGGGCATGCGCCTATTTCCAGTACCAGCGGTTGCCGTGCAATGTGAGAGGACACCCAGTTACAGCAAGCGGCGGGAAATGTACTGAAATGAGCACAGCATCGGAGCAAGTGGCCGCAGACGGGCGCGGCGGGCGACCTGTATCCCTTGCCCATGATCTCCTGGTTGTGGTCCCACGCGTTCCTTGCAGCGTTGCGGTGATTCTTCTTCTGCTTCTTCTTATTCTTCTTATTCGTCTGCTTCTCCTTGCGACCTAATCTGAAGTCGCCCCGGTTCCGCCGCTTGAGTGAGGCAGGCGCTGATCTGGCACCGACTGGAAAGAGCGCCGCAAGGCTGCTGCCCCGAAAGCGGGCCTGGAGGCAATGCAGCCTGGAGGTGCTCCAAGGTCAGCCAGCTAGGAGGAGGAACAGGAACACTGCGCAGTTCCGTGCCTAATGCAACAATGAATGCTGAGAGAGACGATCGTGTGGCTCTTAGTTTACGCCGGTGCCTGGGACCTACGCACTCTGGGAGTAGTCTTGACGATGGGTGCGCGATCACGGCGCGTGTGCTGGAGGAGGGAGTGACAGAGGGGGGGAGGAAGGGTGGGTATACTTGTGCTCGGGCTTGGGGGGGAAGCCTGGCGGTGGAGGCGACACAGCAAGAACGCGGGCCTGGCGGGTGATGGATAGCTGGTACTTCTTCACGGCCTGCCCATCTGCGGAGTGGACATGAATCTGGGCTCGGAGTGTGGCACCACAGGGGTGAGGGAAGCCCCGCACTATATCTCAGTTACACCGTACCGCCGTATGACACAGGAAGGTAGATAGGGACACCACATGCTGAGCAGAAAGGCGCGTCCTCTAATTCATCACCACGCAGCCTGAGCGGCCCTCAGCCGACTTTGGGCTCGCCCTGGATGCCAGCCAATGAGGCATCCTCCGCCGAGCAACCGGTGAAACCAACAACTGCGAGTCCCAACTGCGCCTTTCCCACACTGAACGAGCCCACGCAGCGCTGTGGGATAGGCTCCCAGGCAGCCCTGTTTGGGCTGGCCAGGTGCAGAGGCTGGTGAAGCACGCATGACTTCCAGTTGCGACATTCTGGCCACAGGGCGCGTGCCTGCACATCCCGCCCCTTGCTAAAGCGCAGCTGCACTCGGGGCTCGGGGGCGCGCCGGGCATGCGGACCTCCACAGTGTTCAGTCCGATGCTAAGGGGCAACTCGAAGCTGCCCCCGCGCGTCACCCAATCGTTGGTCTTCACTTGGTTGCTCTTGATGAACCTCACTAAATCCTTCTGGCCTACCCGCGTTGGCGGAGGTGCAGGTGGAGCATGCTTCGGCCTGGTTCCACCCACTCCTCCCCCGGGCAGCAAAAAGAAGGAGCGGACGTGGTGTGTGAGCTGATCGGGGAGCCTGCATAACCTCAGGCTGGTGGCAGGCAGCCGTGCATCCACTGGGCTGGCAGGTCTGCTGCGAGAAGGACCCAGGTGTGGGCATGCACTGGGCTGGCAGGTCTGCTGCGAGAAGGACCCAGATGTGGGCATGCACTGGGCTGGCAGGTCTGTTGCGAGAAGGACCCAGGTGTGGGCATGCACTGGGCTGGCAGGTCTGCTGCGAGAAGGACCCAGGTGTGGGCATGCACTGGGCTGGCAGGTCTGCTGCGAGAAGGACCCAGATGTGGGCATGCACTGGGCTGGCAGGTCTGTTGCGAGAAGGACCCAGGTGTGGGCATGCACGGGAAGGGGGCGCTTGGGATGCCCCAGCAGGCGCCCGCAGCCCGCACCCAGAGTTCGTAGCAGTGAGATAGCAACTCTGCACCTAGTATGACGTAGGATAGCAACTCATGTCAGCGCTGAGCAGAGCGGGCGGCAAGCTGCGAGGCCGAGCGAAGGCGTGGGCGGACACTCACTTAATGGGGACTTCACGGTGCCCAGCCTTCGGTTTTGCTCGTTTGCCATTGGTGGCCAGCCGGCGCCTCGGGCCACTGCCCTCCCCCAACCCTCCATGCATCTGGCTGCCTTCCGTTTGAGCCACTCCCCTTGCAGCCGCCGGTGCAGCCTCTGCTTCTACCGCAGCTTCCTCGGGTCGCACAGCCGCTGGGCCATCCCGCCTTGCCACCACCGGCGCCATTGCTGCGCTTCCCTTCTCAGCCTCCTCCATCTCAGTTCCAGCCCCAACCGCCCCCACGGGCGCGATGGCCGCAGCCTCCTCCGTCGCATCCGACGCTTCACTGCCAGGCCCCGCCTCCACCGCCGCCGCCCCCACGGGCGCGATGGCCGTAGCCTCCTTCGTCGCATCCGAAGCTTCACCGCCAGGCCCCGCCTCCACTGCCGCCGCCCCCACGGGCGCGATGGCCGCAGCCTCCTCCGTCGCATCCGACGCTTCACTGCCATGCCCCGCCTCCACCGCCGCTTCCGCCGGGCACGATGGCCGCAGCCTCCTCAAATCGCATCTCAGCCGCTTCACTGTCCAGGCCTTCGCCTCCCACCGCCGCCGCCCCCACGGGCGCGATGGCCGCAGCCTCCTCCGTCGCATCCGACGCTTCACTGCCAGGCCCCGCCTCCACCGCCGCCGCCCCCACGGGCGCGATGGCCGTAGCCTCCTTCGTCGCATCCGAAGCTTCACCGCCAGGCCCCGCCTCCACTGCCGCCGCCCCCACGGGCGCGATGGCCGCAGCCTCCTCCGTCGCATCCGACGCTTCACTGCCATGCCCCGCCTCCACTACCGCCCCCTCAGGCACCGCCACTTCAGCCCCACCCTCTGACCCCTCCGAAGCCTCTACGACTGCAGGCGCCACAGCAGATGGACTGGCGCCCTGTCCCTCCTCCTCCTCCTTCTGGAGCACCCCTGCTGCTATGGACCCCTTGGCATCCTCATCTTCCCCTGCCGCTTCCCCAATCGCACTCTGCCCGGGGGCCTCCTCGTCTCCGCTGCTCGCAGGGCTGCCTGCCGGGCTGCTGGCAAAGTCGTCCGAGGAGCTCGAGGTGCTCTGCGCTGTGGCGCCCTTCACAAAGGCCGCTGAATTCGCGGTGGGCAGCGCCGGGGCAGCCTCCCCGATGTCTGCCATGGAGCTCTCCGGCTCCCAGCCCTCTTGCGAGGAGGACGGGCCCTCCGCATCCACGTTCATGGCCGCCATGTTCTCCATCTGGTTGCGCTCGTACCACTCTGCGGGGGGCACAGTGTGCCCTGGGATCCAGTCCCCCATAGCCACACCAAGTGTGAGACACATAACAGCGCCTCGATTCCTTCGCCGACGAGATTCAAGGCAACGGCAAATGCCAACACCCCGCCGCTGTAACTCTCCAGATTCGGGGCAACCGCAGGGCAAACACTCTGCCGCTGAGAGGGCATGGCTACAGCGCTGCATGTCATGACATGTTTTCCCGAGAGGGCCGGGCTACAGCGCCGCATGTCGTGACATGTTTTCC
>LGRX02022684.1:0-14449 GCA_001247695.2 Cymbomonas tetramitiformis | reverse complement strand
CGCGTCATCATTGTCATCAGAATCTGGTAACTTCTCCTTACTCCAGGACACTGCGCCTGTACCCGAATCTTCACTGTTCGTAGACGCTGAGTGTGTAGGCTTACGCCCCTGGTAGGGAATTCCATGATATTCGTCATCGTCAATCACAATCGTCGGATTCCAGTACGCGATCCCAACGCGGCTAATCGGTAATGAGAATGGCGCTACCGGCGCCTCCAACTGAGTGGCGTCTTCTAGAAACCAGCCGCCGCCCCTATTACGCTCCCAGCGGCGTAGCGCACCAGAAGGGTGTACGATAATATGCTGCCAACTATAATCAAGTCCAGGCTTTCGCTCCCCATAGTACGAAGTCAATGGCTCGGGAGTCCCCTTCCGAGCCCATTGCCATCTCACTGCCCCAGTATGCATAAATACAATATGCCAATCGAATGGCTTGGCCGGGCTATTGTTCCCTGGCACAACCTCCCCGTAGCTTGTTGAGGAGGGAGTTGGATGCATTGAGTGTGCCATGAGTTCGCCAGCCATGCTTTGGTGCGTGTCCTCTGACCTCCCCGCTGCCCCCACACCCCCTTGGTTAGGGCGCGGAGTCCAGGCGAGATTCTCACCCGGCTGCTGGCGCTTTCGCCAGTTGGCCACATCAGAGCGGGAAGGAAATTGACGAAGTCCTGGTTTCTGCTCATTCGCCTCATTCTGCATGTCCTGCTCACATGCTGCAATTTTGACCTCGGTCATTTCGCGCACGGCGATCGGGTCGCGAGGTGGTCGGTCAGCCGGTAGAGGTTGTCCCACAGAGGCTGCTCCCGCGGACTCAGCCTGAAGCGCGTTCTCGCTGAATGGCGTGGGCAGCTGGCCGTGCGGGGAGGTCATCACCGTAGCTCCAGACCAAGTGTGTGGAGTCCTGTAGGGGTTCAAAGGACTTCGCGGTCTTGGAGCTGGAGGACTCATGTCGCGCGTCCGTGGTGGGCTCCTGCGGC
The DNA here is from genome assembly GCA_001247695.2 of Cymbomonas tetramitiformis. NCBI lineage: Eukaryota > Viridiplantae > Chlorophyta > Pyramimonadophyceae > Pyramimonadales > Pyramimonadaceae > Cymbomonas > Cymbomonas tetramitiformis. The sequence continues at coordinate 13,475 of LGRX02022684.1, read as the reverse complement.
GCGGCGGTGGCGGGGTCCGGTCTCGAGTCCGAAGCGGGCTTCGCTGGCGCGGAGCTGGAGGGCTCAGGTCGCGGCTTCCTGGCAATCGCAGGATGCCAGGGGAAGGAGAGGTCAAGTTGACATACCGCTGGGGAGTCGCCCTCATGTTTCGCCCTGCACCAGGGGTGTCAACAGTCAGCACCCTTGGTGACGCCGCTCTTGCATGACGCAGGGGCGGATTAGGGCGCGGTTTAGGTACCGTTACAGCCTCCTCCAGGGAAGGTGTCACACAAGCGGTTCCAGAGTCCAGAGCCAGAGGAGTCACGCTGTTAAACTCAGGAGCATCAGCTGACAGGGTCGACTTCTTCTTGGGAATCTGGAAGCTTGGCGCACCTGCTGCTGTCGCAGCCGGTGGCGGCTGACCCGGAGAGGGCGCCTTGTAGGTGCCCTTCGCCCCCTTGCCAGTGGTCCCAGTGGCGGCAGCACCTCTCGTGCTGCGCTGGCTGGCCTGTCGTCCCCTTGTACGCCGAGGAGTCGACGTAGGCGACGTTGGAGGTGAGCGTCCCGTGTTAGCGTTTTGCATCATGTCGAAATTAAGAGTGACAAAGTGCAAATCTGACCGTTGGGGAAGTCAAATCTGTCCAATTTGGCAAATCCCCCAGAACACTCAGAAAAATATTTCCTCGTAGCAGTGGAAGTCGTGGTGAATAACGAAATATGCTTTCCAGAGTGAAATGCAAGTTTTGGTGGCCAAATTTCAAAAATGGAGTGTCGATCGGCAGTTTGGCTAATTTCTTGGCGGCCATCCCGGAGCAATCCAGACTAATTGGCCAGGACCCAGTATTGGAGACTATTTTTTTCCTTCAAAGGATATAAAAAAATGGAAAACTATCCTTCTGGGCTCCCGTTTCCTTCTATGTAGTCTGCTGGGCTCAAATTGGTCTAATTTTTGCTCTGCCGTGCCGGTTGGCCATCCGAATTTAAAATGTAGCGATCTATGAGGACCCAGGTCTCGGGGCCAGGTTCCAAACGACAAAAAACTATCAAGAAACGTCTAGAATTTTTGTGCCTACGTTAAAACGGTCTCCGAGGTCCTCTTTTTCTCAATCTGCCACTGATCCACTTTTCACTCTCCGTTCGGGTCAATCTGGCTGTTAATCCCGGTAAATCTGAGTTGCTGGCGGCTTCTTTTCCCACTTTCTGACCACTTTGCAGCATAACAGTTTTGAAAAATCGCCTGTTTGCATGCAGGGTGAAAGTCAGGGGGCAAAAAGGGCGCAGAGCAATACCACTTCCAAGTGAAGACTTCTTGAGCACGTGACTGTATCCGAGCCTGAGCTCAAGGGTCAGTCAGAGGTAAATCTTGCTTCAATCTTGGGGCACAGGTCCGTAGTCGGCAATTTTGCAGTGTACAAAATTGCAATGTTCTAGATAAACAGTTGAACAAGGCTACAATTCAAGCAATTGCAATATCTTTATGGCAGGAAAGATTGACCAGTAAATTAACAGGTTGAGCAACAGCTCCTCCAAATAGTTACTTCAAGTTAGAACAGCCTCCAAATGGGCAATATTCAAGTCTTATACTTTCAAGGCGCGCAGTTCATATTCTCTAATCGATCTGTCCCATGTCGGCTGGCATATCATCATCTGCCACCTATACAAATCCTAATCAGAGAATCTGCATTTGGACAATCCTAATCAAGACAGTTGATTTCATTGTCCCTTGCTGATCTTTGCTTTCTTCCTACGAGGAGCCACGTCAAGCCCTTCTTCTTCATCACTGTCACTTCTTATGGAATACTTCAATTGAGTTATATACTCATGTGTCCAACATCTCGGATATTTCCTAGGTTGCCTCTTCGTCTCTTCAGACACCCCAGCCTTATTCTCACCCATTGAAGTCAATCCAGTATCTGACCCATAAGGTTTCTTCGGTGGTGCATGAACAGTCTCCACCACAGAGGCTGGGGCATCCTCAGATATGGCCTCAGACTTCTGCTCGGTAATAGGCTGATCATCGGGCTGAACAGGTGAGGTCGGGGAGGTGCCCTTTGGTACCCAGTGAAGTTCACCCTTCTCATCCATGATCAATTGCAGTCCCAGTCTCTTCAACCTTCGAGCTTCAGCTTGTTCTTCAGCATCGTCAGCTACCAAGTCATCGAACTCGCTGACGTCATCCTCGGTGTCATCATATTCAGGCGAAGTTGGCTCCCATTTCGGACTGGCAGTGTCCATGTCATGTATGACACCCGCGTCATCTTTGTCATCCGAATCTGGTAGCTTCTCCTTACTGTTAGTGACACCTGCGTCATCATTGTCATCAGAATCTGGTAACTTCTCCTTACTCCAGGACACAGCGCCTGTACCCGAATCTTCACTGTTCGTAGACGCTGAGTGTGTAGGCTTACGCCCCTGGTAGGGAATTCCATGATATTCGTCATCGTCAATCACAATCGTCGGATTCCAGTACGCGATCCCAACGCGGCTAATCGGTAATGAGAATGGCGCTACCGGCGCCTTCAACTGAGTGGCGTCTTCTAGAAACCAGCCGCCGCCCCTATTACGCTCCCAGCGGCGTAGCGCACCAGAAGGGTGTACGATAATATGCTGCCAGCTATAATCAAGTCCAGGCTTTCGCTCCCCATAGTACGAAGTCAATGGCTCGGGAGTCCCCTTCCGAGCCCATTGCCATCTCACTGCCCCAGTATGCATAAATACAATATGCCAATCGAATGGCTTGGCCGGGCTATTGTTCCCTGGCACACATCTCGCCTGTTTTTGATGTGTTGCCTACAAATTCTTGAAAGTTTTTTGAGGAGTGGTTTAATCTTACCACGAGGAACACCTATCGTGTTGAGGACAGTACCAAAAAGAGGAGGGAGGTATCCCATGAGTGTAAGAACTTTGGGCCATTTCACGGTGTTAATGAGGGGCTTGGAATTTGCATTTGTGATTGCCGTGTCGTGGTGACCACCATAATAGGACTCAATATCACTCTGATGATAAGGAACAAGGTCTTGAGTGGGCCACGGACAAAGCGAAGAGGGAAGTACCTTGTCGCTTTCGTTCAGAACTTCATTCCAAATATCAGGGCTGACTCCTGTGTATTCTAGCCTCTTCTTCGTGACTCTGGACTTGGGAAGGACGTTATTAAGGAACCATCTGGCAATCTTTTTCTGTGTAGGCCTCCAGTCAAAGGCTGGTTGGGTATCACTGGGCGCACTGTCTATAGCTATGATAACAACATCCGAAAAGTCATCATTATAGCATCCACCACCTGGAAGAACGTAGGGGTCATCACCCGTCCAATAGCCATGTGGGATAAATGGGATAGTGTTATGCGGGAATCTGAAAACAAGTTTAAAGCCTTTATCGAACCATCTTTTTTGGTTTTTGGGAGACAGCGGAAGGATCCATGTTCCTGAAAATCCAGGGACAGTGTTGGCCGCTTTATGACCCATTCCAAGGTAGTCATAACCGCCGAAGATTTGCCCTTATCTTTCCCATCGAAGGGGGGATTTCCATAAACGATTCTGCCAATGCCTGTTATCGGGTCCACGTAGGCATCCCAAGCGAGGCCATCAAAGCCAATTTTCCCATGATGGCAGAAGGGCCTGAGGGCTTTTTTCATGGGTTCGAACGTGACACCCAAACCCAAAGATGCCAAACAGCCGAGGGTTTCCCGTGCGTCCTAGAGCACGAAACTTGGCAAAAACACTGCCAAGATACATATCTTTAAGTTACCTGAAGCTCAAGGCTTCAAGTTACTTGTGCGCGAAACGCGCAATTTATTTATAAGGCAGATGTTTTGGGTTTGGGTTTGGGTTCGAACGTGACACCCAAACCCAAAGATGCCAAACAGCCGAGGGCTTCCCGTGCGTCCTAGAGCGCGAAACTTGGCACAAATACTGCCAAGATACATATCTTTACGTTACTTGAAGCTCAAAGCTTCACGTTACTTGTGCGCGAAACGCGCAATTTATTTCTAAGGCAGATGTTTTGGGTTTGGGTTTGGGTTCGAACCCAACCCAAAGATGCCAAACAGCCGAGGGCTTCCCGTGCGTCCTAGAGCACGAACCTTGGTACAAATACTGCCAAGAGATATATCTTTGAGTTACCTGAAGCTCGAGGCTTCACGTTACTTGTGCGCCCAACGCGCAATTTATTTCTAAGGCAGATTTATTGGGCTTGGGTCGCCGCTGACGTGGGGGACCTCGCATGGACCCGTATGATCATTGATGCTTAATAAAGGCAACATGTATGTGGTGCATCGACCAACCGCAACCCTGGACCGACCCCGGACCGACCCTGGACCGACCCTGTACCGAACATGATCGCTCGGACCCGGGTTGGACCCGTTATAAGTTCAGCACGGACCAAACCTCCGATAGGCGCCCAACCGCACGGACCATATATGGACCCCGCGTGGACCCCGCGTGGACCCCGCATGGACCCGTGGGTGGCGCGCCCGAGATGGACTGCACGGGGGAGGCGATGCGTGGACCTCTCATGGACCCCGCACGGACCCGTGAGTGGCGCACCCGCGAGATGGGGTGCGTGGTGAAGGCGATGCGTGGACCTCGCATGGACGACCCCGCATGGACCCCGCATGGACCAGTAGGTATCGCACCCGAGATGGACTACACCGGGAGGGCGATGCGTGGACCTCGCACGGACCCGTGGGGTGGCGCCCGAGATGGCTTACGTGGTGAAGGCGATGCGTGGACCTCGCGCATGGACCCCGTATGGACCAGTGGGTGGCGCACCCGAGATAGACTGCACGGGGACGGCGATGCGTGGACACCGCATGGACCCGTGGGTGGTGCACCTGAGATGGTGTGCGTGGTGTGGAGGGCGATGTGCGGACCTCGCATGGTACCGCGAGAAGTGTCGAGAATCGGAACGCCTTTTTATCCAGGGTGAACAGCGTTGGGCGCTCGCATTTTCTCGAGCCTTCCTGGGATGCGATAGACATGCAGCCGTGTTCAATGCGGCATTTTGAGAACACGGTGCGCTTCCACTTCCGTAACTCTATCTCTCTTTCATACTTCCTCCCTATCCATATCTCGCGTGCTTTTCGCGCGTGTTCCTGCATCCCGGCTCGCGCCTAAAAAGGAATGTGAACGTGAGCTTTGAACTTAAGAGTGGTTGTCTTCTTTTGTTTTTTAGGGTGCGGATGATTCCCTATCCTCGACTGACGAGGAGGAATCACGGTGCGATACCAAAGGGGAGACGGTTTCTGCGGAGGAGAACTCTGACTCCGACGAAATTCAGTAAGATCTCGAGATTAATACTCCCTTTGAGGCGGACATCTCAGAGTCTTCAGAGCTGATATGCCACTTGGGCAGAAAGCCAGCTATACCGAAAACGCTGCGGTATTACGGATATCGCATGGTCTTAAAGAGTGCCCGCAAATTTCGGGATAAAATTTCGGCACATCTCCAAACTGTTTGTAAGCTTTATTTATGTGCTGGGTCTCTTGTGCTTCGAAAAGTTGTTATAAAGTGTGCTAGGAGGCAAGCACAAGAGCCCTAGACGCAAGAAATGGGCAGAAAACGGCTAAGTACAAAAACTGTAGTACTACGTAGTATAGAAAAACGAGGAAAGCGTAAGGAGAGAAGAGCTGGAGAGTGTAGCCTCCCACATATTCTTCATGTGTTACCAAGAAATTACCTTCCGTGCACTAACTAGACAAGAACCCCTCGGTAAGAAATCTTTGACGTCATGATCACAACCAAACTTTTCAGGGCAAAATCAGGAGCTTTGCAGGCCTTCATCCGTGGTGCCACGGGGTCCTTATAAATGCTGTCGCTTCAAATGCTTGGAACCTTTCTTAGATATGTCGGCACGAGTGGTCCCCTCGACACGAATCTGCGCACACAGACAGCAGTTGTCATGTACCGACTGAGCACATCAGAAGCGGCGAACAAAAACGGCAGGACTTAAATCACAAAGAGATCAATGTAAACGTATGAAGGCGAAGGGCTTACCACATTTCTTAAGATCAAGCCTTCGAGTGTTTCCTCTTCAAGAAGTCGAGAGGAAGCACGGAATTCCACTATCGGCGGACAAGTAGAAATCACAAACTCAAGATATGCAGCTCCATAAGTTTTTCTGGCACCGTGGCCAACTACCCCGAAGTTCAGACAAGTTTCACTCTCTGGAGACAAAAGCGAAAGTCCTCGGTTTGCAGGGATCGAAACGTCCACTTTTTCTGGAGTTTGCGCCTGAACGGAAGGTGATGGCAGGGGAAAAAGTCTGAATATCCGAAAGAGGCAAGGCAAAGTCTGACGGGACGCCCAGGTTCAAAGTATCCTTAAAAACGAGACTCCATTTAGGACTTCCAACATCATCCCACTGTCGCCCAAAGAGTACAAAACTGCCGTTAAGCATCCTTGTGTTGAAGTCGACGCGCCAGGTACATAATACACCTGGCCGTCCTGGAAATATCTGGACGTGTCTTTACTACCACCTTCTTCGGTCTCAACATCGTTATCGCGCGCTCTGCGCCAAGCATACAAAATACGCAAAGAAACTGAAAGATTTCTGGGGAGGGGAAGACTCGGGAATTCTCACGCAAAAAGTAGTAAAGTCTGTGAAAAGTGGAGATCGCCACTGGTGCAGGCTCACTCGAGTGATCACAGATGAACAATAATAACTCAAGAACTGACTCCCAGACTCGTGTGCCATTTCTGGAACTTTTCCCGTCTATCGTGGGGCCAACCTGACTCAAACCAGATCCTATCGCAGTAGATAAACTCGTGTCCTCTGTGTTTGCGCTACTGTGAAGGGATGCCCGTCGAGGCTCGGGAGTATGGCAGCCCCTATTTGGATCCACATTCTCACATCTTTCTCGCAGCGGTCGCTGTGGATCAAACGCGCTTGGAGAACCCTCATCACCGCATGGGCGAATCTCTCTCGCTGGTGTCTCAAATGGTGAGCGATCGCTTACTCTCTCTGCTCGGCCGACGGGCCGAACTCCTCTACTAGCAAGCACAGACATGGTAACACAAACAGTCTACTCGTCCTACTAATTTCGAGTGCCAAGTGTTCTGTAATAGAGGATACTATCCTGCAGCCCCCCGCGTTCCCGTATCACTTTGACTTTTCTGAAGCTCAGGTTGGATATCCATGATCTAAAAGAGCACTATATATATAGTTTGCATGTTGTTACGTTAGATCTCTCACTAACTATATTTCTGTCCGTCGGATCTACTTCAGAAGTTGTCGGTCCCATCTGCCCAGTAACCATCACGCTTCTCGTGGGCATAGACGTCCGACCACAGTTCGGATCTGAGGTCGGTGGGTTCCTCATTCACATCGCTCAACGATGCAGATTCGCACAAGCCAGCGAACCCCGTGGCATGGGACTGCCTGAGCCAATGAACGCACGACGATACGCGAAGACTACTGTACACCCATTACGACGTTGGACCGTAGATATGATGTGGACACGCAGATTGACTCAGCCACACAATTTAGTAGAATCTATAAATTGTGTTTTGTATGAATGAAATTCACTTTCCGATGCCCTAAGCGACGATTTATGCCTCACTAGTCGGGGAGGATTTATTTATTTATTTTCAATGTTGATGGTTTTTATGGGGGTGCATGTTATAGTGGGGGCTTTACATAGAAAAAGCTGCATGCAAAACGGTGGGTCCTCATAAAAAACCATCAACACAACAATTCCGTCCCCGACTAGTGAGGTACAAATGCTTGATCCATGTCGAAGATATCGATGTGACGCACTGCATCCATGCTATCACATTAACACCGAGCATCCTGCCTTTTCCAGATCGAAAATGACAATTTGGCAGTGCTGCGTTAATACAGGGCTATAGAGCATTCCTCATGATTATCCATCTAATGCTTGCTGATGTTATTATTCACGCAAGCTACGCAATCGTTCTTGAAGCTCTTTTACCATACCTAATGCCGATGTAAGTTCCTTGAAATCTGCATCTCTATCAGTACCCCAGCCCCTTGGAGCACTGGCCCATGCTGGCTCCTCTTCCTCGTGCGGCTCGAGATTGGGGCTGAAGAGATCGTCGTTAGGTGCTGCGCCGTCAGCATCATCATCTTCGCTTAATGCAAATATATTATTACCAACTGTAACCTTCGTGATTGGACTTGATGACCTCCCTTCCCATCGCTCCATCATCCCTTGGAGGACCTGCATGAGCAGTGGAGGGACGATGCCGCAATAACTCCGCACTTATTTGACTGAAATTCAATGTAGTACAACACGATTCAATGTTGGCAAGCCTTGGATGCCCTCACCCATTATAAGATTGCAATTCAAGAAAAAATCTGCATGAAAGGAACTCCCCAATCATGTGACTGTACGCCAACGTAGGTCTTTGTAGCAAGCACTCCCTGGTGATGTGATTGCATGTCCATGCGATTCTGCACCCAGAGCACTTTCCAGATACAAATTTGCAACTCGGCGGGCCTATTTTGTAAAGCGCTTTCCACTCAAACCAGATTGGAGTTCAGTGTGGGTCGCAGTGTCAAAACAACTCGCTCATGATGGAAGTGCTCGTACAGGAACCTAGAGGCAATATGCATCCAACGCACCTCCATGGTCTTCATAGACTGAGCATCCTGCTCCTCACCGCCACCGCCAACACCCTTACTCCCCACAACGCATCCATGCTACATCCTCGCACTGTATCTCAGGTTTCGCAGCAGCATACAATGGTGTCTCCATTCATATAATGCATCTCAAAATGATAGCGCTAAGTTGAAAAACCGTGTATCTCCTCGCTTTGATGCCACCGAGAAACCACAGGAAATATAGACATGTTCATTAACACAGACAGTGCTTCAGGAACTCACTGCGCCCGCCATATGATGCGCCTTGCCAGGAAGCCCCCGATCTTGAGGATGCGCCAGGTGTCGCATGCAGACATGGCATGCTGAGAACAGCAGGGTATGTGACTAAACGCCAGAACACATCCTAGGATTTCCGCACCGCTTCGTCTAATGGATTCGAGGGCGGCTGTGAAGGGTTGTTGTGGGGCAAGTCCGCCCCGATTGACTCGGAGTCCTCTTCAGTGTCCGAGAAAAGCTTTTCCAGCGACGGTGCGTTCTTTAGATCGTAAACCTCATAGCCAGATATAGGCTCGTCCGCCAGAGGCGACTGCTTGCTGAACTCAGGGGGGTTACCGGTGTAATCTGCCACAAGCAAAACCACCACCACGCTGAGCCACCAGCTCTATACCCCTCTCTTGTATTGCACGCCACCCGCGCCCCAAAGTTGCCGCGAGCCACCAGCAATCTCCCACTGTTGTGAGCCACTCGCGCCCAAAGTTGCCGCGAGCCACCAGCAATCTCCCACTGTTGTGAGCCACTCGCGCCCCAAAGTTGCTGCGAGCCACCAGCAATCTCCCACTGTTGTGAATCTCCCACTGTTGTGAGCCACTCGCGCCCCAAAGCTGCCGCGAGCCACCAGCAATCTCCCACTGTTGTGAGCCACTCGCGCCCCCAAAGTTGCCGCGAGCCACCAGCAATCTCCCACTGTTGTGAGCCACTCGCGCCCAAAGTTGCTGCGAGCCACCAGCACTCCCACTGTTGTGAGCCACTCGCGCCCCAAAGTTGCTGCGAGCCACCAGCAATCTCCCACTGTTGTGAGCCACTCGCGCCCCAAAGTTGCCGCGAGCCACCAGCAATCTCCCACTGTTGTGAGCCACCATTGGCGGCCAATGCTGTCAAGGAAGTTCCCACTGGAGGCTCGGAGCTGGGAGGGAACGAGAAGGCCAACAATACCTGTGTGGGCAGTGACAAAGGGCGCGGGGGACTCCTGCTGAAAGGAGGGACTTTAGGCCTTCCAAGGCCGTGACGAAGGGCGCGGGGGACTCCTGCTGGCCGCTGTGGCAGGGCGGGTGTGGACCTTCCAAGGCCGTGACGAAGGGCTGGGGCTGGCGGGGTGACTCCTGCTGGCCGCTGTGGCAGGGTGTGGACCTTCCAAGGCCGTGACGAAGGGCGCTGGGGACTCTGCTGGCTGCTGTGGCAGGGCGGGTGTGGACCTTCCAAGGCCGTGAAGGGCGCGGGGGACTCCTGCTGTGCAGGGGCGGGTCTGGGCCGTGACGAAGGGCGCGGGGACCTGCTGGCCGCTGTGGCAGGGCGGTGGACCTTCCAAGGCCGTGACGAAGGGCGCGGGGACTGCTGGCCGCTGTGGCAGGGCGGGTGTGGACCTTCCAAGGCCGTGACGAAGGGCGCGGGGACTCCTGCTAGCCGCTGTGGCAGGGCGGGTGTGGACCTTCCAAGGGCGTGACGAAGGGCGCGGGGACCTCTAGCCGCTGTGGCAGGGCGGGTGTGGACCTTCCAATGCCGTGACGAAGGGCGCGGGAGACTCCTGCTGGCCGCTGGGAAGCGCCACCGCCTGCAGGGGATCCACGAAGCGTGGCTCCATGAAGGCCGGCTCCTCCGCCAGCAACGTGGCTTCCGAGAAAGAGCTTCCGGATACGTCACTCACGTCAGAAGGCTGCCGCCAGAGCGAGCTACCAGCATTGGCAGCGCTCGGAACCTTCACGGGCTGCGCAGCCTCCTCGCCACTTGGGGTGGGTGCCGCAGCGCCTTGGCCCTCGCCCTCCACGCTGCCCAGCAGGCTGTTGACGCTCCCGATGATGTTGCTGGAGGCCTTCACGATCATGCGCGCCGTCATGGTGCCCACCGCGTTCACCGTGGCTGAGTTCAGATTCGCTGGGTTAAGCGGCGGCATTGCTGGAGCTATAGGACCATCCTGCTCCGCCACGGGTCTGCGCGTGGAGGGCGCCGGTGGTGCTGACATAGGCGCCTGTAGGACGTCCCCTCCCCAGTCCCAATCCCTGGCCATAATGAGTGCCGCGTGCATTGAGAAGGGCACGCTCCCACAGCTCCCACAGCTCCCACAGTGCTCCCACAGGCGTGGGACGCGCCGATGCGCCTCAAATTGACATGTGAAGGCCGCCCCCCATTCCCCAGGGATTCTGAGCCATGCCGCTGTGGACCCTGTGTGGGGTGGGGGCAGGGGGTCTTTGTTTGGCCCTCCCTACCTGGAGCGCTGGCTTGAAGGCAGGCGGATTTTCCAGAGGGCATCCGGAGGGGGGGGTAGCTCAGGGGGAGGTGGGGCGCGGCTCACCTGCGAGCCTCTCGCCTGCGCGGTCTGCAGGGGGCTCTGGAAGTCTGGCCGAAGTGGCGGGGGCCGCCGGGCGGGGGTAGAAGAGGAGGTGAGGGAAGGTGGGGCCGGCAGGGGGGCGTCCGAGGCGTTAGGCTTGAAATTCCTCGGGGCAGCGACCGCAAGCGGGATGAGCGTTTTGGCGGTCTCCACCAGCACGCGCACGTCCTCCACGGGAGGGAACCTCTGCAGCCGGCGCAGGCACTGGCTGGAATCAGAGTACTCCAGTAGGTTCACGCGCACAAACATGATCATCGCCACCGCAAACGCCTCCACCAACTGGGTGAATCCTCCGCTGCTCCTCCTGCCCAGTCTCCCATGCGACCCCAGCCCGCTTCCCTAGTTCAACATACACCGTGAAGCAGCCCGTGAACACCGCCCTTGGAAGCGCTGCAGTACTCCAACTCTAGCACGTTTAACTCTGCTGTATCTCCCACTCAACTGGAAGCAGCCTTTCACCCCTGCAAACCCCATATATGTAATGGGGAAATATCATTCCAGGAGCAAATGTGACTAGTTTCTGGAACAAGTAACTTTAGGTACTTTTTTGAGAAACATTGATCTTCCCGGAGCAAATTTTACTTGTTCCGGAAACAAGTTGAAAAGTTGGTTCTTTACGGAGAAAAATTGACTTGTTTTCAAAACAAGTCGAAATGATGACATTTCCTGGGGAAGTATGATTTATGATACTACTTTTGGGCACGGTGACCGATTTCGATCATACGACGGTAAAAATACACCCACTAAAAATTACACATACACGGAGCACCGTTGGGCGAGATTAGTGCTCTGGTCGGGGACGACAGCTGACCAACAATTTCGATGCTGTAGGTCCCCCCGCCCCCCGTATTTTTCGTGCAGACGGGTAATACATCAACCCTCCTCCTGCGTGCTCCGCAAACATCGATATCGTGGAGCCCTCCCCCCACGGTACCCCCACCCCCACCCCTAGTACCCCTTCAACCCTGCTCCAGCTAAAAACACCCAGGTTACTTGTTTCGGAAACAAGTCAAATCTGTTCCGGTGAAAAGCGATGTTCCTAGGAAAAGCATCCCGAGTTACTTGTTTCGGAAACAAGTCACATTTCCCACGAAATCCAAGAAAGTCCCCAATGTTCCTGAAATGAGTCAATTTTGCTCCGGGAAAAAATAAAACCTATATGTAATCAAGCGGCCCTCCCTGAGATGTGCCAATGCACGGGGGCATGTACCACTGCCGGCGAGGGAGGGAGCGGCTCTTGGGAAGCAGCGATGCCGCTAGCGATGGGGAAGAGGGGGCCAGGGGCATACAGTGCCGAGACGACGGAGAAGAGGCAATCCCAGAGAGTCATGCAGTCCTCCAGGTGGAACTCCCGGCCAAAGAGCAGCCGCATCCAGCGAAGCAAAAACAGCTGTGGGTACACCTCGAGGGTCTGCAAGCACACCAGCAAAATCCTATCTCATGCTGCATGGGTGCGCGCTCCTCTCACCCGGTCATCCTGTCTCATGCTGCACGGGTGCGCGCTCCTCTCACCCGGTCATCCTGTCTCATGCTGCACGGATGCGCGCTCCTCTCACCCGGTCACCCTGTCTCATGCTGCACGGGTGCGCGCTCCTCTCACCCGGTCACCCTGTCGCATGCTGCACGGGTGCGCGCTCCTCTCACCCGGTCACCCTGTCTCATGCTGCACGGGTGCGCGCTCCTCTCACCCGGTCATCCTTCGACACGCCACCTGAATAAACTGCGGCAATAAGGTCCACTTCCCTGAATCAGCCTGAGTTTCTTTCACGGCACTCAAGCCAGCGGCCATCTGAAGGTGCGCATGGGCGCGCTGCGTCGCTCGTACCGCCCCCAAGAGTATCTGCCGGTTGCGCAGAAGCGGCGCACCTGCAGGTGTTCGAATAGCTGGGGGTCCGCTGCTGCGAGAATGGCGTACACACGATCGCCCACGGACATGTGCGCCTCAGGTTTCGGACGCGGCAAGTGCTCAAAATACAGCAGCATCTGAAACCCAACTCCGCAACAGCACGTGTGAGAAGGAAAGAATTCCCCGCGTGAAACTGGCAGTAGATGTTGATGGAAGGTGTGCAATGCCTGCACTTCAAAGGGCGAAAAAAAAACGGGTGTGCCCCCTCAGCGGTGAGGCCTAAACCCCCGGGGAAAGGCGCGCCCTGTCAGCGGTGAGGCCTACACCCCCGGGGAAAGGCGCGCCACGTCAGCGGTGAGGCCTAAACCCCCGGGGAAAGGCGCGCCCTGTCAGCGGTGAGGCCTAAACCCCCGGGGAAAGGCGCGCCACGTCAGCGGTGAGGCCTAAACCCCCGGGGAAAGACGCGCCCCCTCAGCGGTGAGGCCTGAA
>LGRX02022683.1:0-31674 GCA_001247695.2 Cymbomonas tetramitiformis | reverse complement strand
CCCCCGTGGTTTCCCGAAACCACGCTTTTCGTGGTTTCGCGAAACCACGGTTCAGAATTGTCTTACGTGATGGAACACGTCGGCAGACAGGCTGTCGCGGACGTGTACACAATATTCCTTTCCAAAACCATGGTTTTGGAGAAAACCATGAAAACCGAAACTGTGGTTTCGCGAAAGGGAAGGGATACACGCTCCGGAACTGGCACTTCGTATAAATTATAAACGTGATAATCGGTTTATACACGATTCGTGTCTCGTGTCACATGAAACTGTCTGAATCATTTCTACGGGATTATTAAATCAGATAATCCTGTCGCGATAAAATCAGAGAGATCGAAATCGCGAACGGTCGACTGAGTCAACGTCCAAATGACCTCACGTCAGCAAGAATTTTAAAGCGGCGGCCCAACGTTCAGCAAGCAACATATTTTCCTTCGCCCTGAAAGGCGAACCGACTGCTGTGTGATGCTGCTCCCCTGTGATATTATTCGCAGGCATCTTTGCATATTTTTCGTTGGCTGTATTTTGTTGTTTCACTGTGGGTGCAGCCTTTTTTACTAACAGTTTGAAGTGTGTGCAGCTCATCTCGCAGATGCGCCAAGGCCAAGGGGAGTGCCTTGGAACGCGCCCTCGACGAAGAGGTGAGTGCTTGATTTTTTTACCACTTTGTTGTGTCAATCTCGTTCGTATATCTGTATACACTTTGCAGTGTAATTAATCTCTCGTTCGTATATCTGTATACACTTTGCCTTTTTTACTAACAGTTTGAAGTGTGTGCAGCTCATCTCGCAGATGCGCCAAGGCCAAGGGGAGTGCCTTGGAACGCGCCCTCGAAGAGGTGAGTGCTTTATTTTTTTACCACTTTGTTGTGTCGATCTCGTTCGTATATCTGTATACACTTTGCAGTGTAATTAATCTCTTCAGAGTGAGCTATTTTGAAGGCATCCTTCCTTGGAGCCTTTTCTCGAGATGCGGAAGTCTAGGTTGGCTCATGCCAACCTAGCTTGGGATCAAACCCAACCACATCGTATATTGCATACTTTCATATATATATATATACATATATTTGTATGTTCGTCCCAAGCAGTAGTGCAACTGTGCGACGCTACATCCTTGGATAAACTAACCGTTGTTTCCGTTGAAGGTTGTGTGGCGAATTTTGCTCATATGGAGTGTGGAAGCTTAGGTTGGCATATGCCAACCTAGCTTGGGATAATACCCAACCACATAATAGTTTTGTGGGTTGCAAATTACACTTTACCTGCGTTGAACACCTACACTTTCATCCATTTAATTAGAATAGATTCTAACTCACTTATTTTGTCACGACCTCGGTCAAGAGACCAAAGAGCAAAAGTTCGTGATGGGATAAGCCTAGGTCAAAGCGCTTCAAATGCTAGCTACAAAACTAAAAGTTGAATACAATATAATAATATATATGTATAACTAATGTGGTTGGGTATTATCCCAAGATAGGTTGGCATGGGCCAACCTAGACTTCCACACTCAATGCTAGCGAAATTGCGCCACACGACCTTGAAAAAAATCAGTCATTTGCCTGTGCAAGTCAAACACGCCCTATACTTGTCACATTATTCAGTATGAATCTATCTATGCAAGAGAATATGCAAATATGTTGACGTGGTTGGGTTTGATCCCAGGCTACGTTGGCATGAGCCAACCTAGACTTCCGCATCTCGAGAAAAGGCTCCAAGGAAGGATGCCTTCAAAATAGCTGACTCTGAAGAGATTAATTACACTGCAAAGTGTATACAGGTATACGAACGAGAGATTAATTACACTGCAAAGTGTATACAGATATACGAACGAGATTGACACAACAAAGTGGTAAAAACATCAAGCACTCACCTCTTCGAGGGCGCGTTCCAAGGCACTCCCCTTGGCCTTGGCGCATCTTCGGGATGAGCTGCACACACTTCAAACTGTTAGTAAAAAAGGCTGCACCCACAGTGAAACAACAAAATACAGCCAACGAAAAATATGCAAAGATGCCTGCGAATAATATCACAGGGGAGCAGCATCACACAGCAGTCGGTTCGCCTTTCAGGGCGAAGGAAAATATGTTGCTTGCTGAACGTTGGGCCGCCGCTTTAAAATTCTTGCTGACGTGAGGTCATTTGGACGTTGACTCAGTCGACCGTTCGCGATTTCGATCTCTCTGATTTTATCGCGACAGGATTATCTGATTTAATAATCCCGTACCTAGGTAGAAATGTTTCAGACAGTTTCATGTGACACGAGACACGAATCGTGTATAAACCGATTATCACGTTTATTGGGGAAAAAATCGGAGATGAAATCGAAGATTCCCCCTCTTTTGAAAAATCGGGGGAAAATTCAGTGCCTTTTAACAGTGCAAAAGTTGACGCCCAAATCGTAGGCTGTACACGACAACGTATGCTGTATTCAATTGAAGCCCGAGTGTATTGTAAATAAAAGTTTCGGAATAATTTTGCATATTGGGGAAAAAATCGGAGATGAAATCGAAGATTCCCCCTCTTTTGAAAAATCGGGAAAAAATTCAGTGCTTTAACAGTGCGAATTAACACTGCGTTTTTGAGGCCCAAATCGTAGGCTGTACTGCGTATGCTGTATTGATATTCTATGAATTGAAGCCATTGTGAAAAATGAAGCCAGACACTGTGACACTGTACGCTGTATACGATTTCTGTCTCAGTTTTTTTTACGTCTTCATTCTTCAAATCTGAGAAATGTGTGAACGGATTCCGAAAATTCAGTGGCTCTTAACACTGTGTCATTGTCGAATTCCCCTTAACAGTGCGAAAAAATGAAGCCAGAATCGTAGGCTGTACAATGTACGCTGTACACGACACAGAGTAGAGCTGTGACACACGACACAGTGAGCTGTGACACACGACTCAGTGTGTCACTGTACACACGACACGACACGACACGACACGACACGACACGACACGACACGACACGACAGTATTTAATTTTATTTCGGTCGATCTCAAGGATGAGATCTCCACTAGGCCATCTGACAATTCAATCGGTTCAATATATATTTTTCATTAGTTATTGGTTTGGCGGTTGTTATGCACGGCGGTATGATTTGCGATGTAAGACATTATATATGTATATGGTTAGATATGATATATTATGTCGACGGCGTACATGAAATATACGCTAGTTACAAATATAGGATGACGGAGCAAGGTTTGGATGTCCAAGCTGCTGCTGCGTCTGCTGCTAGCCTACGTCTGTGTGTATAAATGTATGATTATAGTTTTTTTGTTTTTGGGACACGATGTTTATAGTTTTAATTTAAATTCAAGACGTTTTTTTGAAATCCGTTCGCGCGTTAAATTTGCAACGGTTATCGCGGGCGATTGCGGATTGCGCATTGCAATACATAGCCGCCGCAACTTATCTTCAGAGTTCATTACTTTAACGTGCGCCCCTTCCCTGCGTAGCTGCTGTGTGTTTGCATTCTTGTGTGGACAATATGCTTGTTTTTTTCTTCCTATTTTTTCTTTTGTTGGCACACACTTCCAGTAAGTTTTGCGCGATGTTCTGGGTGCTTGGTCTGTACAATTTCTGACTTTAACAAAAGGTGCCTTGCGTTGAGGTTTGTTTCGCGAACAAATGCAGCGTTAACGATGCGATGCTTGGCACGCAGGCTAGTTTGGGCACTCAAGCACTCGTCTGCCAAGAAAGACAATAAGGAGGCCGTAACTTTTCCAAGTATTTTCCCCGACTGACTCCATTTCCTTAAAGTCTTGCTCGCGATGGAGTGCCGAGATGCGAGGACGCCCAATTCCTGGTTATATTTTTTTTTCCTGTTATGATTCGTGGTTATTACATGTGTTTGTGATGGTGACCTTTTCTGGTTTGAAGTGTTTGTGTTTCAGAGTATACAATAATTACCGGTAAGATAGCGGCATTCTGACGGAGAAGTTCCAAGTAGCTTAGATCGAGGTCGTGACAAAGGTCCTCTGCCCATCGCCTTCGCCTCAGTTTTTTGTATCTACCACGTTATGCGCCAACCAACCAGCTGTTGCACTGCAGGGAGTCTTGAAGACGTTGAGGGATCTCTGTCATGCAGGGGTGCCCAACATCGTGCTGGCAATCAGCCATTGCGCACCCGCAAGATGTAACGTAGATTTCCCAGCAGCGTGCTGGTTCTGAGCCATTGCGCATTCGCAGGATGCGCAACACTGTGCTGACGAAAAGCGATCTTTGGCCTGCAGTTGTGCTGAGCAGCGTGCTGGCATTTAGCTATTGCGCATTCGCAGGATGCTCAACATTGTGCTGACCAGAGCGATCCCTGGCATGCAGGGGTGCCCAGCAGCGTGCTGGCACTGCGCCATTGCGCATCCTGCAATTCAGCAGTTGCCTTTCGTGCTAACGGCACTAATGCTCTTTGTGACACACTTTTCTTAAAGTTTGCACCCAACCCGGTCAGATTGGGCGCAGTCAGATTCCGGGATGGTCTTTTCGTCTGGATGTTGCGTCACTTTTGAGCTTAACTAAGTGATTGTTTCTTTGTTAAAGGGCAAACCGGGACATTCCTGGCTTGCGCCCCACGCTGATGGCGTGTTCGCTTTCATCGAGTCGCTTCATTTGGATTGTTGCATAGCTGCCAATCTTAGTCCATGGCCTGCAGTGGTCGGCGCGTTAGGCTGCAGCTTAAACGGGCGGTTGGAGTTCTGCACTCGACGTGTGTCAGCACCAACCCATGGCCAGGATGTATGTTGCCCATGCATGTGAACGGATCTTGAAAGTGTTTTGTTTTCGGGCTCGGTTCAGGGATATATCAGTGACCGAAGCTTAGGTGCAGAGTGTGGCTGCTTCCCTCGGTGAGTGCCTTGCCGTGTGTACTTCATTCCCTGTGTGCCAGGCACAAAGTGTGGTCGCTTCATTCGTCGCACACCTTGATGCACGTTTTTGAATTGCAAGCTCTTTCTTGCATCTGCCGAGCTCTGCCTCGTGGTTATTTTTGGCTGCGTGGCAAGCTAGAATTGTAGGGGAAGGGCGCGCCATAGCTATCTGCTGAGTGGGAGGGGGAGGGTACGCCATAGCTATCTGCCGAATTGGAGGGGGAGGGCGTGCTATAGATATAGGGAGTGGGAGGGGGAGGGCGAGCCATAGTTATTTGCTGAGTTGGAGGGGGAGGCTGCGTTATAGCTAGTTTTCGAGTGGGAGTGGGAGGGCGCGTTATAGCTATCTTTTGATTGGCAAGGGGAGGGCGCGTCATAGCTATTGCCGAGTGGGAGGGGGAGGGCGTGCATAGCTATTTGACGAATTGTAGGGGAAGGGTGCGTTATAGCTATTTGCTGAGTGGGAGGAGGAGGGAATGCCATAGCTATCTGCTGAATTGGAAGGGAAGGGCGTGCCATAGATATATGTTGAGTGGGAGGGGGAGGGAGCGCCACAACTATCTGTTGAGTGGGAAGGGGAGGGTGCGCCATAGCTTTCTGCCGAGTTGGACGAGGAGGGCGTGCCACAAAAATATATGGGGAGTGGGAGGGGGAGGGCGAGCCATAAATATTTGTCGAGTGGGAGAGGGAGGCTGCGTCATAGCTATCTGTCGATTTGGAGTGGGAGGGCGCGCCATAGCTATTTGACGAATTGTAGGGTAAGGGCGCGCCATAGTTATTTGCTGAGTGGGAGAGGGAGGGTACGCCATAGCTATCTCCGAATTGGAGGGGTAGGGCGTGCCATAGATATATGTGGAGTGGGAGGGGGAGAGTGCGCCACAGCTATCAGCTGAGTGGGAAGGGGAGGGTGCGCCATAGTTTTCTGCTGAATTGGAGGGAGAGGGCGTGCCATAGCTATCTGCGGAGTGGGAGAAGGAGGGTGCGCTACGGCTATTTGCTGAGTGGGAGGGGAAGGGTGCTCCATAGCTATTTGTCGATGGGGGAGGGCGCGCCATAGCTATCTGCTGAATGGCAAGGGGAAAGTGCGCCATATCTATCTGCGGAGTGGGAGGTGGAGGGCGCGCCATAGCTATCTGCCTAGTGGGAGAGGGAGGGCGCGCCATAGCTATTTGTTGAGTTGGAAGGAAGGGAACGCCATAGCTATTCGCCAAGTGCGAAGGGGAGGGCGCGCCATAGCTATATGCCGAGTGGCAGGGGGATCGCGAGCCATAGTTATTTGCTGAGTTGGAGGGGTAGGCTGCGTTATAGCTATCTGTCAAATGGGAGTGGGAGGGCGCGTTATAGCTATTTGTTGAATGGGAGGGGGAGCGTGCGTCATAGCTATTGCCGTGTGGGAGGGGGAGGGGGCCATAGCAATCTGACGAATTGTAGGGGGAGGGCGCGCCATAGCTATTGCTGAGTGGGAGGGTGAGGGAACCAATAGCTATCGCTGAATTGGAGGGGAGGGCGTGCCATAGATATATGTGGAGTGGGAGGTGGAGGGTGCGCCATGGCTATTTGCCGAGTGGGGGGAAGGGCGCCATAGTTATTTGCCGAGTGGGAGAGGGAGGGTACGCCAGCTATCCGCTGAATTGGAGGGTAGGGCGTGCCATAGATATATGTGGAGTGGGAGGGGGAGAGTGCGCCACAGCTATCAGCTGAGTGGGAAGGGGAGGGTGCGCCATAGTTTTCTGCTGAATTGGAGGGAGAGGGCGTGCCATAGCTATCTGCGGAGTGGGAGAAGGAGGGTGCGCTACGGCTATTTGCTGAGTGGGAGGGGAAGGGTGCTCCATAGCTATTTGTCGATGGGGGAGGGCGCGCCATAGCTATCTGCTGAATGGCAAGGGGAAAGTGCGCCATATCTATCTGCGGAGTGGGAGGTGGAGGGCGCGCCATAGCTATCTGCCTAGTGGGAGAGGGAGGGCGCGCCATAGCTATTTGTTGAGTTGGAAGGAAGGGAACGCCATAGCTATTCGCCAAGTGCGAAGGGGAGGGCGCGCCATAGCTATATGCCGAGTGGCAGGGGGATCGCGAGCCATAGTTATTTGCTGAGTTGGAGGGGTAGGCTGCGTTATAGCTATCTGTCAAATGGGAGTGGGAGGGCGCGTTATAGCTATTTGTTGAATGGGAGGGGGAGCGTGCGTCATAGCTATTGCCGTGTGGGAGGGGGAGGGGGCCATAGCAATCTGACGAATTGTAGGGGGAGGGCGCGCCATAGCTATCTGCTGAGTGGGAGGGTGAGGGAACGCAATAGCTATCCTGAATTGGAGGGGGAGGGCGTGCCATAGATATATGTGGAGGGAGGTGGAGGGTGCGCCATGGCTATTTGCTGAGTGGGAGGGGAAGGGCGCGCCATAGCTATTTTCCGAGTGGGAGGAAGAGGGTGCGCCATAGTTATTTGCCGAGTGGGAAGAAGAGGGCGCGCCATAGCTATCTGCCGAATTGGAGGGCAAGGGCGCGCCATAGATATCTGCTGAGCGGGAAGGGGAGGGCGCGCCATAGCTATCTGCCGAATTGGAGAGGGAGGGCGTGCCATAGCTATCTGCAGAATGGGAGTGGAAGGGCGCGCCATAGCCATTTGTCGTGTGGGAGGAAGAGGGTTACCATTCATCACTGCGCTGGGAATAGTTCCCCCAGCTGTATGCGGTTGCCACCCATCACTGCGCTAGGAATAGCTTTCCCAACTGTATGCAGCTGGCACCCATCACTGCGTTTGGAATAGCCCCCCCAGCGGTATGCAGCTGCCACCCATCACTGCGCTGGGAATAGTCCCCCCAGCTGTATGCGGTTGCCACCCATCACTGCGCTGGGCATAGCCCCCCCAGCTGTATGCGGCTGCCACCCATCACTGCGTCGGGAATAGCCCTTCTAGCTGTATGCGGCTGCCACCCATAACTGCGCTGGGAATAGCTTCCCCAGCGTAATGCGGCTGCCACCCATCACTGCGCTGTGAATAGCCCCACCAGCTGTATGAAGCTGCCACCCATCACTGCTCTGGGAATAGCTTCCCCAGTTGTATGCGGCTGCCACCCATCACTGCGCTTGGAATAGCTCCCCCAGCTGTATGCGGCTGCCACCCATCTCTGCGCTGGGAATAGCCCCCCTAGCTGTATGCGGCTGCCACCCATCACTGCGCTGGGAATAGCCCCCCCAGCTGTATGCGGTTGCCACCCATCACTGTGCTGGGAATAGCCCCCTTCAGATGTATGCAGCTGCCACCCATCACTGCGCTGGGAATAGCCCCCCCAGCTGTATGCGGCTGTCACCCATCACTGCGCTGGGAATAATCGTTGCGCATTCGCACGATGCGCAACACTGTGCTGACGCTGAGCGATCCCTGGCATGCACGGGTGCCCAGCAGCGTGCTGGCACTGAGTAGTTGCGCACTTGCAGGATGCGCAACACGGTGCTGACGCTGAGCGACTTTGCCATGCAGGGGTGCCTAGCAGCTTGCTGGCATTGAGCCGTTGCTCTTTGCAGGATGCGAAACACTGTGTTGATGCAAAGCGATCTCTGGCATGTAGGGGTGCCCAGCAGCGTGCTGGCATTGAGCAATTGGGCACTCGCAGGATGCGTTACACCGTGTTGACACGGAGCAATCCCTGGCATGCAAGGGTGTCTAGCAGCGCGTGGCACTGAGCCATTGCGCATTTGCAGGATGCGCAACACCGTGCTGACGTAGAGCGATCAGACGGCATTGCATTCATGCAGGCCCTTGGATTCCAAATACATCAAAAACAAGTGTCACTTTACACGAGAACAGTGGCCACTGGTCAGGGCACTGAGTCGTGGTAGGGGGTGCTGTCACATTATGGTTCCGTGCGCACTTTTACATTCTCTCAGGTTCTAATGTTGGCGATGTTGGCGTATTGTATACATGGTTCAGATCACATGAAGCATGCTCTTTTGGCAAGTTTCCATGTTTGCGATATACCAATGTTGCGAACGTGTTCCAATGACAAATCACAGTTCTACTTTCATTATCAAATTTGCTGTGTGTTTGACAAGCCTCTCACTGTTGACTCACTGTCTCCTGTGTGTGCAATGAGCACCTTTCATGTCGTTTTCTCTCATCTTGTAGCAAAGTCTGCATTGTGTGCGAAATGACCTCCTCACACGTCGCCTTTTTTCATCTTGTGCCCAAGTCTGCTCTCTGTGCGCAATGATCACTTCACACATCGCCTGCTTTCATTATGTGCCCAAGTCTGCTCTGTGTGCGTGATGAGCACCTCACATGTCGCCCTCTTTCATCTGGTGGCCAAGTCTGCTTCGTGTGCGCAATGATGACCTCACATGTTGCCCTTTTTCATTTTGTAGCTAAGTCTGCTCTGTGTACACGATGACCTCCTTACACGTTGCCTCCTTTCATTTGTTGCCCAAGTCTGCTCTGTGTGCGCAATGACCACCTCATATATTGCCCGCTTACATTATGTGCCCAAGTCTGCTCTGTGTGCGTGATGAGCAGTTCATATGTAGCCCTCTTTCATCTGGTGTCCAAGTCTGCTTTGTGTGCGCAATGACGACCTCACATGTTGCCCTTTTTCTATTTTGTAGGCAAATATGCTGTGTGTGCGCAATGACCACTTCACACGTTGCTTTCTTTCATTTCGTGGCCAAGTTTGCTTTGTGTGCGTAATGAGCACGTCACACGTCGTTTTTTTTCATTTTGTGGCCAAGCCTTCTATGTGTGCGATAACCACCTTACAAGTCGCTTTTTTTTATCTGGTGGCCAAGGTCTGCTTTGTGTTTGAGAGGACCACCTCACACGTCGCCTTCTTTCATCTTATGGCCCAGTGTGCATGGTGTGCGCGATGACCACTTCACACGTTGCCCTCTTTCATCTTGTGTTTAGGTGTTGGCCAGAATTGCATGCACGCCACGTTTTGATAATTTTCTCTTCGAGCATTTGGTGTATACAATCTAACTGGAATATGTTGGTTGTAATTGCAGACAATAGAATATGGAGGAAAGCAATCTTGGCGCCGACAAATGGGAAATATTGAAGGTAATAGTGTGTAGTGTTTAGTATGTTTCAAATATGTAGTGTTTAGTAATGTAGGTAATAGTGTTTAGTTTTTGTTTCATGTTAGTTTGATAGTAATATGTATGGTATTGATTAACCGTGATATATAGTATTTCTTAAAATTGAAATCGCGATAACTCATTCGGTCGATCGGACATAACCAAAAGATCTAATGGCTGTAACCTTTCCACCTCGATACTTGACCGTGTTACCTCTTGGGGTGATATGCGAAGGTTGACGGTGTGAAAGACCAGTCGGATCTTTTTGGTGAATTTATATGTTAAAGTTGAAACTGCGATAACTCATTTGGTCGATCGGACATAGCCAAAAGATTTAAAGGCTATAACTTTTCCACCTCGATACTTGACCGTGTTATCTCATGGGGTGATATGTGAAAGTTGACGGTGTGAGAGGTTAGTCAGATCTTGTTGGTTAATTTTTTAGGTATGTATTTACTGGTTATTTAGTGTTCATTATTTTGTGCAAAAATCTGTTATGGTGTAAATGCTTTTCAAAAAATATGCTTTTCACACTGATTGTGTGTCGATGCTTTTGTGCTGGTAATTCTATTGCAAGATATATAACTTGTAGGGAAAAAACTGGCAATTGAATTTTCGTTGTAAATTAGTGCTTATTTGTATTATAAATTGATCGTGGGGCTGCAGGGTATGTCCATTGCCGCAAAGAATGTTGGTTTGTTTGGGTCACCTGTGGAGATCTCAGCCATGGATTGTATGGTACCTCCTGATGTTGGGTTAAGGCGCGGGCTGAGATCTTCCAAGACCACACAACTGTTCGTGAAGGCGGAGTTCTCCACAGGTGCCAGGAAAGCCAGGAAAGACATTGGTGGTGCGAAAACTGCATTAGCTTTTTTACGTGCAGTGAGTGAACGGGTTGAATATGAAAATATTGCAATGCTTGAGGAAGAGGAGGCGCCTACATACGGGATGAGTTGCTTCACAATGTTGAATAAATCCACGAAGATGGTCAATGAAGAATTGCCATCCCCGTATCGCCTACTGTTGGTTGATATCGTGGGTAGAATATGCATCGACATTTTGACTCAAGGGTGTGAGAAAATGGACGCATTGGCTAAAGTGAATCAGTCCGCAGCCAACTCGAATGCGCTGAATCCATTCAGTGCTTTGCATGCATCTATCCCGGAGGACATTTCCATTGACTTCGAGCACATCTTCATCAATAAGTTTGTTGCAAACAAAGATTATTTTCCTAAACTGGATATGCATCTGGATACTGGTGGTGATTATTCAGTATGTATCACACTTAGAGATGACAGTCATTCCACAGGTTTTGTCTCAGTTATGGGAAAAGAGCAAGAAAGCCAAGTGTATAGCTTTAAAAGGCTTGCAAGTGGTTCAATCACTTTATTCTCTCAGAATGTTAGACACACTGCAAGAGAATTGGTGCGAGGTACACGTGTAGTCTTGGTAGCTTTTTTTAGATTAGCTGATTGATTTGTTCGTAAATTATTTGGACCTGTATGATAATATACACTTGGAGCATTTCAGAATCAATTGTTTTTAAGTTATTTATTATTTTCATTGCGTGAAATAATTGATTATTGTGCTGCATATTCTAATGCATACGTATTTTTCTACGGAATATTACATTTTGTTTACAAACGATATATCAATAATATTCAATTATTCATTAACTTTCAAAACTCCAACAATAGGAAAGTTGCGGAGCAAGCGGATGAAGAGGATATGCAGCTCCTTCACAATCTCCCCATGTGTACTGGCGCGTGCATGATTATTACTTAGAATTGTTGCATCGCTCATAATTTGGTCAATGGCACGATGGTATTGGTTCATAATATCATCTGCAATGCTCATTGGTTTGCGGTGGCAGTGTTTTTATTGGTGATGCAACATTCTTTGTCACGAGATAATTACTATAGGCCTTCTTTCTTGGAGCATGTAGAAAATGTGCTTTGTGGAAGGATGAGGGCAGCTGATTGCATCTGATAGCAATGTGCTTTGTGGGAGGATGAAGGCGGTTTATTGCATTTGATAGCGTTGTTCTTTGTGAAAACATGCGGGAGTGCGGCTGGCTGCATTTGATAGCGATGTGTTTTGTTGGAGGATAAGGGCGGCTAATTTCACCTGATAGCGGTGTACTTTGTGGGAAGATGAAGGAGGGTGGCAAACACAATCTCTCCAAATCTAATTCAGTTGAGGTTAGGGGTGGAGAAGGAAGGTGAAGCAAGTTTTGAGGTGTAGGGGTTGAACCATATGGTGCAGCTCCTCGATGATGAAGAAAGATGGATCGAAATATTGCAAATACAATCTCTCCAAGTCTAATTCAGTTGAGGTTAAAGGCGAAGAAGGTGGTTGAAGCAAGTTTGGAGTGTAGGGGTTGCACCATATGGTGCAGTTCTTTGGTGATGAAGAAAGATGGATCGATATTATTCAAATACAATCTCCGCAAGTCTAATTCAGTTGAAGCTAAATGTGGAAAACATTAAGAACCAAGCAGCCTTGATAGAGTTACCAATTATTGTTATTCATGACAAACTGATATTGTTCGAAATACGGTGAACGCTCCATATCACTATTATCGACTGTATATCTAATTGGTCTTGGAATTTTATTTCTCGGAATCTTTTTATATTCAACTACGATCCAAAAATTGAAGATGTGAAGAGACATTCTGTGTTGAAGTCGGTATCCCTGTGAGTCAAATCTTGGGGCAACTGACAGCCAATTCCACATTACAAATATAGCTTGATCTCGCACTGAGTCTGCATGCCTTTGCACAGCAGTCTCCACCAAAACTCTATCATCATTCGTTGCAACAGTCAAATATTCAAACTCGTGCATTATTCCACCTGCACATTCAACATCACCATGCACATTTGTTAGTCATGAATGCACTTCATCTTCAAGGACACGCACCTCAACGGAATTTTTTTACGCATGTTAATTGTACATTGCAATTTAACAGCAAGTTATTTTAATTAAGTTACACATATTACAACGTTTGCCATGAAGCTAACTCTTACCTGGTTTAAAGGTCCATGGCATTGTCAGTCATGCTTTCTTTATTTTGTAGCCCAATTTCCCAAAGATTTGGACCACAGCACGTTCATCTTCGATGTCGACGAACATGCAAGGGACATCAAGTTCCCCAAAAGCAACGCATTGTTCGCAATAGCGTCCTTCGAAAGTCTTTTTGAAAAATGCGCGCAGCCAATGAAATCGCAGCGAACCGCAAATCGCCAGTTTTTGCACAGTTTCCCCATTGCATAGCAAAGGTAATTTGCGCAGCACGACAGTTTTGTGTGGATCGCTTGGATCCGGAAGCAGACCTTGCATTCACGACACGACACGACACGACACGACAGTATAAATAAAATTAAATATAAATATAAAGGTCATCCATGAATGACAAGGTATGACTTCACAGTGCGGTAATAATTAAATTTTAATTATATTTAACCCAGGTCATCAGTGAATAATGAAGGGGGGTCAGGACCCGGTAGCCCCCCACATTACATGCGTTCATGCATAAATGACAACGTATGACTTCACACGGCGTTAATAATGTAATTCAGTCATCGAGAAAATGAAGGGGGGGCGGAGCCCTGCAGGTATATCTCGCTCTTAACACTGTGTCATTGTCGAAATTCACGAATTCCCTTAAAGGTTAAAAATGAAGCCGATCGTAGGCTATCCGTCTGGGGTCCTGGGGTGGAGCCCCCCGGTTTCCACACCCCTTGCCCTTAGATAGAGTTGGACATGGGGAAGGAGTCAGGTCCGTTACGCGGGGGGTCGAGGCGGAGACCGACTTCGTATGTGGTTCCAGCGGTACCGCTGGGGATGGGGGGATCTGGGGGGCGGAGCCCCACCAGTGGTCTAATTCTAAAAACTCCAGAAGCACATTAGGTATAATAGAACCTAGATATTTGAATACCTTAATATCTAGAGATATTTGAAATATCAATGCCCTTAATTTGACGACCTTGGTGGAGAATGCGTTGGCTTATCTAATTTCTAGAAGTATCAACCAATACGATTTCAACCGAATCGTTATTATCCAATGAAAGTGTTTAGACATATATCAGCCAACCAGCAGATAGGGAGGCATGAAATAATATCGGTGTGTTGATACACACAACTTAGAGATATTAGTCGCGATTCGAGGAGTATAAAGGGCCTACTTTTGAATTCAGCTTCATTTCACTTTCAATTCACTTCACATCTTCAGTCTTCAACCTCAACTTTCCAACACATCTAATATGTCTCAACAACAATTCAACCAACTGTCAGGCGTGGAATTCATGGAAAAGGTCATGAGTGGCGCAACCGCTGCCACCCTCGGGAAAACCGAAGTGCTTGTAACCATCACCGAGAATCCCACTCAGGGAATGTCGAAGGGAATCAGCCCGAAGACAATGTTGACGATGTTCATATGCTCGTATGACGGTGTCCCAATAAGCATTGTCGTATGGAACACGGGAATATTTTCTTCACTGGTATGTATTTTTTTTTGTTTTGAATTCCTTAAACGTTAAGTATGGAAAAAATTAAATTTCTGAAAATTTTGCTGTGCTGTTTCGGCTTCGCAGATGTCTCAAGCCCTGCAGACCTCCGACAGTCCGGTTGCTTATCGACTTCTGATGAGCCCTGAAACTGTGATCGTCAAGCAGGCGACAGAATATGAGAGAAACCGTTGCATTGCAATGGTTTCCCTCACCATCTTGTCGCCTGCGTTCCTGCAGCCCATGAGGCAGAAGCTGCCCGACGACTTTTTGCTGGAGTTTGGCGGGCCTGCCCTCTGGTCTGGCAACTTCAGGGTGTTTGGGGAGGATGACACCAATGAGGAGTTGGAGTATACTCCCCCGCCATACAAGAAAACAAAATCTGCTTCGTCCTCACCTGCGATGGCTCCCAGAGGGCTTTTCCCATCTAGCCCAAGCGCAGGGGCTAGCGCAAGCGCAGCTGCTGTGGTTAGCGCAGAGCCTGTCCCTGCGGCAGCCACGCCAGAACCTGACTACATTGTGGCAGCCGCTGTTAACTTGAAGGAAAATGTAAATGTCTCGAAGCCCAAAGCTGCTGGTAAGGGTAAAGGTAAAGCAGCTAATAGTAAAGCATAGGAAGCTACTAGTCGTATGTTACATCAATAAGACTAAGAAGTATGTTGCTCAAGTGAAATAAGTAAGTGCATGCATATCGAGCAGTGCACATTGTTGATTTACACAAGAATTGCATATGTACATATGAATAAGCTAGGATTGCTAGAAATGAAATATTATTGTATTGCTATTAGTCTATTATCTATTGCTATTAGTCTAGAAATGCTTCACATCCAGAGGAATCTGAATCACTATATTGTTCCACCTCGTCGCTATTGATACGGTTACCTTTACTATTCAATTTGCAACCAGTGTTGTTTTGAGTAGGGCGTAACAGTTTAACTATGGCTTTTTGTAAAGAAACAGAAATTTTGTTTTTTTGTTTTTTATATAGCGTAAAAATTTGTAATGCAATGATTTGAAATGCATATTTTAATGACGTTAAAGAAAATGTCGGTTCACTTCTAGGGACAAGTGTATACTCGAGTTCAATGGATTTAAAGCGACAGATCCTCTAAATCGAATGAAGTATAATTATCAAATTGTTTATGTAGATTTGATACATCTGCTTTCGATCCGATCTTCTTGTCTTATCTTAAATGCGACAACGGTTAATTATTCTATCGCGAATAGAGGATTTATACAACCCATAATTTCCTCAGGCAGGTAAGTAAGGTACATCTAAGCCATAGGCTGCTAATAGTAAAGCATAGGTAGCTACTAGCAGTTTTCTAGTCGTAACAGTTTAACTATGGTTTTTTGTAAAGAAACAGAAATTTTGTTTTTTTGTTTTTTATATAGCGTAAAAATTTGTAATGCAATGATTTGAAATGCATATTTTAATGACGTTAAAGAAAATGTCGGTTCACTTCTAGGGACAAGTGTATACTCGAGTTCAATGGATTTCAAGCGACAGATCCTCTAAATCGAATGAAGTCTAATTATCAAATTGTTTATGTAGATTTGATACATCTGCTTTCGATCCGATCTTCATTTATCTTAAATGCGACATTTATCTTAAATGCGACGTTATATTAATTAACGACAATGGTTAATTATTCTATCGCGAATAGAGGATTTACACAACCCATAATTTCCTTCATTAGGCCTCACGAAAATCTGTCTCTAATTCCCTCAGCGTTCAACGAAGGCCAGAGCCGCAGCCAGAGCCACAGCCGCAGCCACAGCGCAGCAGCAACCACAGCGACTGGGGTAAGCTGACTTGCCATGGGCTTCTCAGCAAAGATGTGAGTGCGGCGTGGTTGGAAAGTGTGAGAATTCATCTGAGACTTGCCATGGGCTTGCTTCATAACTATACCTAGTTTTTGTTTAAGATATTTGGTGTTTTCATCATCCGCAGCCAGAGCGAGCCAGAGCCACAGCCGCAAGGGTCAGGGACCGCCCTTGTAATGGGTGGGGGTTGAGGCTGTAATAATTATTGGGTCAAAGAAAACATCGAAATGTTTACCGGTCAATGCAGATAAACGTTTGTACTCAGCTTTGATTGCTGTTCGCATGCCAATGTGGCGATTTGCTGCAAAATGAAAATTGGCAAGGGGCCTTGTGAGGTAAACATCTTCAATCTTTTGAGCTCTAGATAAGGCGACATATTCCAACCCCGGTGCAAAGCATTGCTTTTCGTTTTCGGTTGGACATAGAACGAGCCCATTTTTAGCACAAAGACTATTGTCACATCCACAGCGCATCCAGAGCCACAGCCGCACAGCGCAGCAACCACAGCGACTGAGGTAAGCTGACTTGCCATGGGCTTCTGGACAGCAAAGATGTGAGCCTGCGGCGTGTACTTGTTATATGCTGGCGGAGTGAAAGTGTATGTATATATAAAGTGTATCAACACAGCATGCAACATCGATACCGGCATGCGACATCGATGCCGGCATGCGACATGCATGATATATACTACATTAATGATGCTGCATCCGCATAATTATTAATCGATGCATGCGCGCGATGCGTATGCTCGTATTAATCAACACAGCATGCGACATCGATACCGGCATGCGACATGCACGATGTATACTATATTAATGATGCTGCATCCGTGCATAATTATTAATCGATGCATGCGCGCGATGCGTATGCTCGTATTAATCAACACAGCATGCAACATCGATACCGACATGCGACATGCATGCATACTATATTAATGATGCTGCATCCGCGCATAATTATTAATCGATGCATGCGCGCGATGCGTATGCTCGTATTAATCAACACAGCATGCGACATCGATACCGGCATGCGACATGCGTGTATACTATATTGATGATGCTGCATCCGTGTCCGCGCATAATTATTAATCGATGCATGCGCGCGATGTGTATGCTCGTATTAATCAACTAATAATTGCTATATTAATTGCTGGTATTAATCAACACAGCAACAATGATAAGAACAAGCCCTCCTCTTCCACCCCTAGGCAATGATGAAGATCCAAAGGGATTTGGATTCAACTTATGCAACCCGATACGTAGTCCGGCAACATTGATATACACAAGTTCATTTCTTTCACCGGATGAATATAAGAGCAGTACATCTGACTATGTTCGAAGTCCTGCAATACTTCTTCCCTCCACTGAAAAGGACAACAAACTTGATGGGCACAATTCGAGCCCAATTGACGCAAGTGACAGACCAGCCATATTCACATGCACACACAATCCTTACACAACCCTCAGGATTGACCAAGAACCAATTGAATACACGCAGGTCATGAGTATGAAACATATGCTCGCGAGAGTGACACACGCTGCTTGTTGAGTGACACCCCTTGGTTGCCACATATTAGCATAACATGACCTGAGAATCATGCCAGCCATGCCAACATGAACATGACTTGAGAACCCCCAAGTCCTCTGTTATGAGTATGACGAATAGCTCATGAAAGTGACACACACTGCTTGGAGAGTGACACCCCTTAGTCGAGAGAGAGTGGCACCCGCTGTTCATGAAGTGACACACGCGGCTCGAGAGAGAGTGACATATGATGCACGAGAGAGTGACACACGCTGCTGGAGGGAGTGACACACGCTGCTGGAGGGAGTGACACACGCTGCTTGGAGAGTGACACCCCTTGATTGCCACATATCAGCATAACATGACCAGAGAATCATCCAGCACATGCCAACATGAACATAACTTGAGAACCCCCTGCTCGAGAGAGTAGCATCCTCTATTATGAGTATGAGACATGTGCTCGACAAAGTGACATAAGTGACACCCCTTGGTCGAGAGAGAATGGCACCCGCTGTTCATGAAGTGACACACGCGGCTCGAGAGAGAGTGACGCCTGCTGTTGAGAGAGTAAATATCAAAAAGAATATGTATGCAACCTTATATCATATGAATATCTGAATGATACTCAATCATTGGGTCATGAATGTGTTCTTATTGGGTGTGCTGGAATATTTAAGGTTTCAACTTTTGGATGTGGCAGTCGATCCTTCATATGTAATAACCGAGAAGGCAACTTCTTGGGCATGTGTTGGATCTGCACTTTAGTTTAAAGATGCGCCACTATCACATCAGTTAGGCCTTTATTTCTAGCAAACCTGCTTTGACACCAGATATTAGCATAACATGATCTGAGAATCATGCCAGCCATGCCAACATGAACATGACTTGAGAACCCCCTTCTCCAGAGAGTAGCATCCTCTGTTATGAGTATGACGAATAGCTCATGAAAGTGACACACACTGCTTGGAGAGTGACACCCTTTAGTCGAGAGAGAATGGCACCCGCTGTTCATGAAGTGACACTCTGACACATGGGAACTCTATGTATGTAATCCTGAATACATCACTTCATATGTGTATCTAAACGAACTATGTCATTGGGTCCTGGAGTTTTGTTAGTTGGGTGTTTGTTAGTTTTGTTAGTTCCTAATGTACATGTAGAGATATTACATACTAATTATATGACAAGTGCAATACGTGCAGCAGGCAAATGCCTCAGACATGCTTACTCGTAATAGGGTGGGAACAGACACTGGACTATGTATAATATATAATATAATATGTATGAACAGCTAGCACGTCGATGCTAAATACCAAATGTGATTGTGTTGTACACACATATCGTGATCATTGAACTTGCTTTCTGATATGTCTATACAAACTATGACAAGTCGACACTCCAATTCTAATATGTATTTGGTTGTTGATGATGTTACACAGGCATGGCGTTGACAAGTGAAAGTCACAGTACATTTAATCCATACACGATATATACATAAACTCATACAAAATGCATACAACCTAGGTTGTATAATAATACCAAAATACAAACTATGTAATATATATCATTAAATACAAGTGTATCTTGTGCCTTGTTATTAGCAAGGATAAAGAAGCTGGTTTGCATAACTACAGGTACTCACAACAACAAGTTATACAAGAGATCAGTACTTCAACTTAAGAGGTATGAATATCACGACCATTTCACCCAAACCGATTTCTCTTTTCATATTCATTTGGCTATCACTTGCTCCACTGATTTCCCATGAGAGTTCTTGGGACCAAAGCACATCATACCCAGTGTATCTATACAGAGTCGTAAACCCTCCACCTAATGCACCAAATTCTAATACTTTTGTTCATATTAAACATCATTCACACCTAGGACAACATCCATATTCATATATTAATACAAACTATTTCACATCGACCATCCCCCTAACTAGCAATATATTACATAATGATAAGCCTCCTATATTATTAGCTGGCAAACCCTTTAGGTTCTCATTTCCATATGTACCCCAATGGATGGCATACACAATACATTACCTGGCATATGTAAATATTTCACTGCTAGATCGTGCTGAATCTAAAATCATGCGTTCAAGACACGTCAGGCGACGCCAACACTGGCCCAACATCCAATCCTTCTCGTTCCTTTATAGTTTCAATCCACCTATATACACATGTTGTCCATTAACTTTGCTGGCATTCTTTTTCTTTTCTAATAAGGCACGCACAAACGCCAAATTCCCCACGCTGCCTATGTTCACAGATTTCAAAAAAAAAATCGAAACTGACACCAGTAACATTCCATGTGATGATACTTCTCAAACCCAGGTATACACTAATGAAGACCACCATGATGATCCCTATGAACTCAAATCTATTAGAATTGACCAAGATCCTTTTGTGTTGCATTCCATTAGAATAGATTCTACGTATACAGATACTATCACAGACCCATTCAGAGTTGATCATCAAGATCTATCTTCTAAGGCCAATCTGATTTCAATTGTGAGTGATGAAGATGACAAACATGTGAAAGTAATACAGTTGCCCAACGCAATCAGCACTCCTGCAACAATGATAAGTACAAGCCCTCCTCTTCCACCCCTAGGCAATGATGAAGATCCAAAGGGATTTGGATTCAACTTATGCAACCCGATACGTAGTCCGGCTACATTGATATACACAAGTTCATTTCTTTCACCGGATGAATATAAGAGCAGTACATCTGACTATGTTCGAAGTCCTGCAATACTTCTTCCCTCCACTGAAGAGGACAACAAACTTGATGGGCACAATTCGAGCCCAATTGACCCAAGTGACAGACCAGCCATATTGACATGCACACACAATCCTTACACAACCCTCAGGATTGACCAAGAACCAATTGAATACACTTCAAGTAGTCTATTGGGAGGGGGAGCCAGTTCTACATTATCTCCTATCCAGAAACAACGTAAAGCAGACTATCAGAGGGCTACCAGAGCAGCTAAAAAAGCAGCTAAGCAAGCAGAAGCTAAGATAGCAGCAGAAGCTAAGATAGCAGCAGAAGCTCAAGTAAAGGTAACCCAGAAATCAGGCCAGAATCAGCGTGCATATAAGGCTAGAAAAACCGTTGATGACATGTCAAAAGAAAATAGGGACGCCAGAGACTATGATGCTGAGTACACCAGACAATCAGTATTTTTCACTTGCTGTGTATGTCTACATGAAGGGGGTATGGATGATATGCAGTCAAACAGGGAGGTTGCGGAATCCGCGCCAGAATTGCACCATGCCAGACATGAGTTCATTACAAAACTAGAGGACATGCTCAGTGACAGAAGTTTATACAAAGAAGCCTACCAGGGCTGTTTTAATGCATCAGGTTATTTGAAAACCGGTTCGCATTTATGCAAAAGATGCTACAAACAAATGAAACAAGCTGATTTACCTGAATATGACCATCATGAAATGTTCGACATGGAGGCAATTAATTCTTCAGAAGATGATATAGAGTCAGCTACACCCCATTCCAGAAATAAGAGGAAACCTAGGCATCAATTAGAACGGGCTACGAGTGCAGAAATTTCAGACAATGGCGATACTGACGTTGATGAAAGTGAGGCTGAAGAAACTCTGAATGATGTGGATGATGATGGAGTTAGTAAATCGTACATGCCTAAGCAGGCAGCCCTCAATTACTTGCATCCTGGACTCATACCTGAGGAACTATCAGATTTGAACGTGGTTGAATTGTCAATGATAGCCCTATTTAACCCCATACTAAATATAACCACACTTCCATCCTATGGTTGCAGAGGGGTCAATGGTGGCGCTAGGTATACTGTGGTTAATGACGTGGCAAAGGTGGCAAAGAGTTTGCCTCGTATGCCAGATGTTGACACAACTTGCATACTTCGTCA
This sequence comes from Cymbomonas tetramitiformis, assembly GCA_001247695.2. Lineage (NCBI taxonomy): Eukaryota > Viridiplantae > Chlorophyta > Pyramimonadophyceae > Pyramimonadales > Pyramimonadaceae > Cymbomonas > Cymbomonas tetramitiformis. The sequence goes on along the minus strand of LGRX02022683.1, from coordinate 9,979 downwards.
CAAGACGAATAGAAATGCTAAGGATCATACATTTCGACCTTTACGAGTCCAACGCGCATTAGAATGGCTGATAATGCACAACCACTTGTACAGGTCTGCTGTTGCAGATGGTAGTCTAGATATAGATTTCTCAGTTCTCACACAAGACATGGATGACGTTGAGGGGACAATTAAGCTAGCTCCACAATTTGACATAAATGATGATGAAGACAAATTGATTGGGGAAACCACTGTTGACAAGGATCCGACCGATGATACAAATGATCTTCCAGATATTCTTTTACAAACCCCCCCTCCCATGTTGAATGAACTCAACCACCTGAAAGAAGTAGTATTACAGAAACCAACCCCTGTCATATATAAGGCAGATTCAACTTTCGAGTATGCCCACCCATATAATGATTGCTTTTTTTACGAAAAATGCTTTCCAAACATATTCCCATATGGATGTGGCGGGCCCAGCGACACACATGGCTTAGACAACAATGAATTTGTCAGGTTAAGCTTAGAGAGAGGTGGTGATAGACGGTTCCAAAAGAGCGCAAATTACATATTCTGCTTCTACACTTATGTGATGCGTAGGAAGGTCGGTGGAGTAACAGCCACAGCAGCAAAATCCTATCTTGATTCAGACTTGCCTAACCCTTCAGATCAGGAAAATATATCTGTAGATGATGTCATTGGCGCACTGAACACACTTAGGTCAGACAATGATATTTCCTGTGAGAGTTCATCTAGAAAGAGCGTATTTCAACAACATTTAGACCGTGTTTTGAATCGATTGGTTGCGTATGGTAGATCGTTGCCGGGGACATCAATATTTATTAAGCATGAAAGGCGAAAGCTTCTTTCAATGGTAAGCAGCAAGATGATGCAAGCTGGTGGTGCCTTACGCTATTTCCTCACATTTGCTCCAGCAGATAGATATCATAACAGACTTTACGCCACGATCATTCGTGACCAACAGGATCAGAGGGAGGACTCAAATTCAGACACCGAAAAGAGCGCTGCAAAATATGATCAATCAGAAAGAACAACAATGTTGAGAGACCATCCAGCGCTCGCATGTAGGTTATTCCATAAGAAACAAGAATGTATATGGAAAAAACTTATAACCAGTTCAAAGTCTCATCCTTTTGGTAGTAAAGTGGTTGATTGGTGGAGGCGCATTGAGTTCCAAATGAGAGGATCACCCCACTGTCATAGCCTCCTATGGATATGCAATGCATTAGATGGGATCACAAAAGAACATGCCTCCTCAAAGGACCCTGAAAAACAAGAACAAGTTAAACGTTGTGTGGAAAAAGTAGCAACTTGCAAATTAATGCCAAAAAACTCAGAAGATCATTATGCTACTAATAATGATGGACACCAGGGTGAGGATAAATCATTAGAATCTCACTTGTCTTGGCTACCTGGTAGGAACTATTTCAAGGATCGAGATCATCCCTGCAAACCAGAGTTTAGTTTATATATGGATGGTCAACCGTTGGATTTCTCACCATCAGATAATTGGGAAGAAAAACCTAATGGTGATGTGGCATCTGATGAATCCTTAACTCAGGGTCAGAAATTGGTACAAGTGTGGTATCGACGTCTGCAACTTGCTAATCAAATTCATAGGTGCACACAAACTTGCTTCAAGTACAGTAAATCAGTTTTCAACAAGGTTTGTCGATTTGGTTTCTCACCAACAGGCTGGATAGGGGGTCCAACAAGCACTGATGAAGCAACATTGGTGGTTGACAAAGATGGGAGAGGAAGGAAGCGAATTCAAATACTTCCGCCACGAGACAACATGTGGTTGAATAACTACATTAAGACACCTCTCATCCCTATCGCAACAGGAGGGAATCTAGATATCAAATACATAGACAACCAAGTCGGAGCTGCAGAGTATTGTGCCTCATATGCTTCAAAAGCTGAGGCCCCGGATTCAGCCATGCTTAAAAACCTAGTTACCAGAAAAATTGCAAACTTGATTTTACAGAGTCAGTCGATTACAGACAAACAACGCTTGTCAATAGTAGCCAACAGTTTGGTGGATTCAACTCAAGTAGGTGCCATGCAAGCTTGTTGGACTTTATTAGGCCTCCCCTTTGTGCAATCATCCAGGGGCGTTCTCAGCATTAATACTGCAGTAAGTAAAGATGTGCCATCTGCTGTGATTGTTGATGAAGATAAACTGAAAGAGTTGAAATTATCAGGAGGCACACAATCAGCTATAGATTCATCTCCCAGGTCACAAATGGGACGCAGAGTCGCCTATGGAAAATTTGTTCGCCAACAGAATACAATAGGTGGGTGCCAAGCAACTTTCCATCAGATGCTGACGTACTTTTCTTTTAGGACTTTTGATACAAACAAGTTTCCCAGTGATAGTAAGATACCAATCGCTCCTGTACGAATATTGTTGGATGCGCAAGGTAAACCATCATACCTAGACAAATTCCGTGTCGATGATGTGGTGTTCACACCATACCAATCACCCAAGGTAATTTCCTTGTGCCCTTACTATCCTCAGGATTTAACAGATGAGGAATCTTGTTACAGCACAGTGCTGTTACATACCATATGGCCAAATGGACAAGAAAGTCAGGTACTTCCGCCGGACACCACAGCAATAGTGCATTTGGATACTATGATTAAGACAAAATCAATGCCTCCTTATGTAACTCAAGCTTTGGAGACAATCCAAAAGAGTGAAACAATCCTTAGGAATGTTGGTAAGCCAACCTTTGAAAGTGTACCAAGAGACCATGATGGGAATGATGACTACCAACCAGATTCCGTTCCTGATGAGTTTAGAAACACCGCTCATGAGAAGTACTCCTTTCAGTCAGATACAAACGTGATTTGTAACGTGACTTTAAGCCAAAAAGCATATCTAGCGAATTTTCTCTCTAGTAATCTTAAGGCATTTATGGACAATTTGACCACTAGCAACAGAGCAACCACTGAAGATGATATCATAAACATCCAGCAAGGTAGGAAGGTACCTGTTAACAATGAAGAAAGCAGTGAGTGCAATCTGGATCGAATGGTTGATGGTATGACGTCTATGCAACGTGCTGCATACGACAAGATAAGTAGTCATTTAACTGGAGAGAATCCTAATCAATTGCGAATCTTTGTGTCAGGGGAAGGCGGTACTGGTAAGAGTCATTTAATCAAGGCTGTTCGTGAGAAGGCACAATTAGTTTTTGGTAAAGCAAGAGGTATACACGGCAACACCGTAGTCATGGCGCCTACAGGTAACGCCGCCTTCAATATATCTGGGTACACCTGGCAGAGCGCACTTATAAAAGCACCACAAGATGGCGATATTACCACTAGTATATCACAAAATAAGGCAGATGTTCTAGCTAGAAATTTAAAGGATTGCAAGCTAGTGATTATTGATGAAATATCTATGATCAGCTTATCAGACCTATACAATATTCACATTCGACTTTGTGCAGCAAATTCAACCCGTGAAAATTTTGCTGAAGTATGCAAAATTCCTTTTGGTGGAATGCATATCATAATCCTGGGGGACTTATATCAACTTCCAGCAATGGGTACTTCAGTATACCAAACACCAGTAATGAACAATAAAAATCCTAAATACTACAACGCATGTTTGAATGGTAAAAATTTATGGAACTCTATTACAACTTATATTGAGTTAACTGAAAACGTTCGACACCAAGCTAAAATTGGAGAGGAGCTCCCACCACTAGCAAGAATATGCTCAACTGCTAGAAAAGGTTTGCCCACCGTAGACCAATTTGCTGAACTATGGTCCAGGTGTTTGTGCAGTGGAGTGAAAGAAGCCCAACAAAAAGCTCCAGTGGATGCTATGTGGGTAGCAGCTACACATGAAAGGGTTAATGAGATTAATAAGATGTGTTTCGAGAATTTGGTGGAGTCAGGTGCAACGCATTACAGAATCCACGCCCAACATTATACCAGTACAGGAGAGCCCTTATCAGACGAGGTCCACACCAAATTATCTAAAATTACAACATCAGGTACTAAAGCGTTGCCAGAACATAACGATTTGCAGGAACAACACCTTGATTTGGCTATTGGTAGCCGAGTAATGAGCACTATGAACTCTGCAACACAATTAGGCGTATATAATGGTGCTCAAGGCACAGTTATTGGTTTTGGTTTCCAGGGCCAATCTTATGAAAACAATATGCCTACTGTTTCCCAATTTATCGAAGGCAAATTGGAAATCCCAATAGTCTTTGTGCAAATGGATGGTGGAGATGGATGGGGTTATAAAGGCGATTCTGTTAGTCCCACTCTACCGCGTGTTGTACCTTTTGTGGCTGAATCTTGCAAAACTAAACTATGTGGGAAATATACCAGGAAACAATTAAAACTTAGAACAGCTCACTGTATCACAATTCATAAAAGCCAAGGGTTAACGGCTAAAAATGGGCTCGTTCTATGTCCAACCGAAAACGAAAAGCAATGCTTTGCACCGGGGTTGGAATATGTCGCCTTATCTAGAGCTCAAAAGATTGAAGATGTTTACCTCACAAGGCCCCTTGCCAATTTTCATTTTGCAGCAAATCGCCACATTGGCATGCGAACAGCAATCAAAGCTGAGTACAAACGTTTATCTGCATTGACCGGTAAACATTTCGATGTTTTCTTTGACCCAATAATTATTACAGCCTCAACCCCCACCCATCACCCAGCACATGTCCATAGCGAGATAGAGAAACCAAGTACCCCCTCTCAAAAATCTACCAAACAACCCGCTGCACAAACAACATGTCACTCTGGTTTGGCAAACTTGGGGAATACATGTTATTTTAATGCTATCATTCAGTTTCTCACACAATGCCCACATTATTTAGAGTCAGAACCTACTCAATCCCCACAGGCAGCCTTTTCGAAAACGGACCAGTTGTTTTACTACATAAGGAGCTTAACGAATAATATCACCACTGGTACATTAGCTGACCCAAGGATTACCCTTGAATTGGTTAAGCAACTACACCCGAATTACAATAATTCATTACAACATGACGCATCAGAGTTTTTTGTGGATATACTAGAGACATTTAAACACGTGAAATCCGCAAGTACCTTCATGGGTTCTTACAAATATACAGCAATATGCAACAACAAAGCATGTGGGCATCAGACATACCAATTGCAGGATAATCCGGTTATGATTATAAACAACCTTCAGACCTACAAGAAGCGTGAGACTTTAAAATCATGTATCAACCAAGCAATGTCCTCTAAAGCGATCCCAACATGGATATGTTCACAATGCGGACAGAAATCCGATAAAAATGCTTCAATCATGTCATTTCAGATCTTGCCAGAAACTCTCGTAATAGTACTCAGTAAAACAGACAATTCTGGAAATATTTTGCCAACAGAAGTGGACATACAACATGTGCTAACTCCTAAAGATTTAAAATTGCCAACAAATAAAATTGATGCTGCCTATGAACTATGTGCTATAGTAAAACGAATTGGTACCCATGTTACCTCAGGACATTATACCACATGTTTACGCAACACCAATAATACATGGATTCATTGCAATGACGATTCAATTACACCCATATTAAAAAAGGATTTGTGTAAGGATGCATATATGCTTCTTTATAGAAAGAAATCAAACCTGAGCCAAACCCCAAATAACTTTTCATCTCAATCATCTTGTTCAACATTATCGCAAAACATAGACATGACAACCACTTCTACAACAACTCTCGACTCCCAGACTACATCCTCCACTCTGATAAAATGTTCACAACAGCCTGTCAACATACAATATACACCAGTACTTCTCCCACACAATACATCAGTTGTTCATATCCCATGGGAAAACAACTCCTGTTTTATAGACCCATGCTTAGAATGGTTGTATCAGCAGAGTACAAAACATATCTTTCTCACCAACAATAGCACTACAAGCAATGCAATCTATCATGCTTTGTGGGCACGTGCAAATGGAGGTTTACAGCACATTATCACTTCTAGAAACCAATTGCGAGATCATCTTACTTCAATCGATCCGAGCAACTGTGTCGGAGCAAATGGAACTTTTGGTAGTGTGTGGAATACTATATACTACATATTTCAACATTCACCAGACACTATTAGAATGTATGCTGAAACCAAGGCAACATGTACTCAGTGCCCCTATTCTAGAAACACGCGCGTTGCTTCACACCCCTATCCACTAACAGAGATCATCTATACAACTTATGTGACTAGCATGAACACTACAATTGTTGACCCATTCAAATGCATGCTACTAGAATTTGAACATCGATTAATTCGAAATTGTACTGCCTGTCATGCTGAGAACACTATGGAAAACCAGGTCCAATTTAATACTGCCCCTGCATTCATCATGATCGAAGTGGGAAACCTCAGGACAGCAAAACCCGGTGTACCATTCATTTTCAACCCTTCCCTTAATAACAACATTTTACAATGTCATCAAAATTGTGCATCATATTATCTATCAGGTATCATTCACTTTCAAAATAGCCATTTCTACCTAGATGTCAGGGTGGCTGATGATTGGATGCATGTCAATGACTTTGCTAACCATACATATAGAAGAATTCCACCACCTTGTACACCAGTTGATACTTCTATGATGTTTTTATATACCAAACATACATGAAATTACAAATGGGTCAACCACCACAAGTTATCCTGTGGAAGAGGATAACCGCCAAGCACGTAAGGCGATGTTACGTGCACACTAACTTCAGTTTCAGTTTTCTTGATTTCCTTTGCTTTTTGAGTTGCTGTTGTTGTGGTATTATTTGTGATTTTGGTATCTCTCACAGTACAAAATCGTGGCAGGTACTAATGCCAGAGCTTACTGAGTTGTTGGCACAATTTCTGTTTGTTTTATTACCATTGGTAACAATCAAAGCTTTCAAGCCGGTTGACGCCTTCACACCGCTCAACAGCAGAGCTGTTCCCCAAGGAAGAGGCAGTGAAATGAAAGGAGGACCATGCCTAGTACCCTCCTTTGCAAACTTAACCCAATGGGCAGCATCTGGCAACGTGTATCTAGCTTCAGTTCAACGCATGGGGAAGAGGATTGGTTTACTATTCTGTAAGCCATCTACATCACGTACCCCAGATGGAAATATGGTACTAGATTCCAAGATGTTACTAGCCGGACAAGGAACTTCTGGCCAATTTGCATTCCATGAAAACGTACAACATGCTTTAAACAACGTCTACCCTTACTTTAATGACACTGCAGATGTTGATGCTAAAGGTGAGCTCATACCATCTCAAAAACTTTCAATTCATATGCATATAGTTTTCTATACTAATGACTTGGTATCTCATTCAGGTAACAAAAAAGACCCACCAAAACAGCGAGCTGTTTACAGCATTACATTTCAGGATGGAAGTGGTATTATATGTTTCACTAGTGTCCGCTGCACAGACAATCTAAATGTACGAGCTAACATACGACCCATTTCTCCAAGTACTCCGATAGTGGTTTCACCTGAAGATTGGGAGGCAAGGCCACTAAAGGTATATCCATGGCGTTGAAGTGGCATCCATGGCATTCAAGTTACATCATTTCAAATTAAAATTCATGCTGGTGGCAATTCTTGCTGAGATATATATGACTTACAGGTAGCAATATGGGACACGCCAGAAAACTTAACACTGTGGTCACCGAAAAACGACGAAGCAGAAATTACGTTGAAAGATGTCTGGCAGTACAGGCTTGATCCCTATTGTTCACCTGCTGAGCACGCTCTCATGCTCTGTGGTGTGACGGAGAAATTGGCTAGTGATCCAGCTGAAAGGCACCTTGAGTTCAAGGACTACTTCAAGGACTACACCCTCCTGGAGCTCTTTGGACATGCTGAAACCTTGCACAGGGCCTATGCAGGTGAAGACCTAATCTCATGTCTATTCCAACTCCCACCTAACACAATCAAATCTCATAGATGAATATTATTAATCAGCATTCCTTCACCATAGATGAAAAATGTTCCGATGCCCATTCGTGCAGGATGTGGTCCCCGACATGGTATTGAGTGCATGAACATGACAGCTCTACTCTGCAAATCAGCAAACAACAACACCCGTATCGCTAATATTGCAGCAAGCTTGGATGTCAGGCTGCTGGGCCTGGCTGTTGTTCGTCATCTGGTAGCAACTGAGTTAGCCATTGTTAGCCAAACAATCGCTGATGGACATCCGTATGCTCCGGAAGGGTGGAATCGCAAGGCTGCTCGCACGACGGCAAAGAACATCCATTTTTACCGTCAACCCATGAAGGGCACCATTGTCCTCGTGGATGGTCTGAAAAAGTCTAATAAGGGCACTTCTTACAAGATCAATATCCGCAAGCGCCTTTTGGGCTCTAAAGTCCAGTTACCTGAGGCCGGCAAGGTAAGGAAGCCTACTAATATTTTGATCAAATGATTTTCTAGAGTGTCAACACAACAGCTCACTCGCAACTAATAAAGCCAAGTACTAACTACGGTTTCTGGGGTACAGTGGTTGGCACTACCTTACCACATAAATCACCCCAAACACCAACATAAATTTGCACTTGGCATCGATTACTCCAAGCTAGTCATGGGCCACAATCTCAGCAAAGAAATAGGCGTTGGACCTTTAAGGTAAGAGTTCTTTCATTTGGTGACATCCTTGCTCATACTACCGCTGCCGACTGTAATACCCTTTCAATTCAACAACATTCAACACAACTTCACACGCATACTGAGTGTCTTTTACACCATGCAGGTACCACATGGAAAAGGAGATTAACCTGCTCAAAAAGTATCATCCAGAAAACATCACAAATCCCTGCAGGCACCCCAAACCAGAGGGTTATTGCTACCAACTCGTTCGAATGTTCGCTAATAATGGTATTGCCCCATATCCCAAAAACCCAAACAACTATAGACACCTTAATTACTGATGCTGATTACTGCTACTTGCTTCATGAATTATGCCAGGCCGATTAATTCTTCTATGGATTAGTCTCTGATTGTGTATTTATGGATGTGGACCAGGTGAAGGAGCAGAAATGCTACACTATTTCGGCATCTTGCTTCCTTTCCAACAGCCCAGTCACCAGCAACAAATTCGTGCTTTGAAAGGTAGCCACTGCACCAAATGTGCAGTACTGTCACCTGAAGAACTCCCACCTGGAAGGCACTATGTCATCTCTTGGCTAGACTGCGACCTCAGCCACATCCCTGAAAACTTAGTACATTCCTTTCTGTTGACCAACTCTCCCAAGACAGCAATGCCTCATACAAATGCACTCTGTGGTTTCAATGCAAGTCAAGTTAAGGTAGGGGGCGCAGCCATTGACCCCGAGAATTACATGAGTTCAGTTGCGCAAGAAGAATTCAGGGTCCGACAGTTAGCAATATCAATCTTGAAGCATGTATGCCATAAGTCTGTTGTTCAAGATGCTGCTCCAACAATCGTCGCTCTCACCGATTCTGGACCAAGAGGAGGTATCCTGCAGAAACCTCCAACCAAGAAACAACCGCGCAACTGGAACATGTCTTATTTGATGCGTCTCATGAACCAACCAATGACAATGTTGGTTAAAGATGGCAAGCCAGTGTTAGATGAAAAAACCAATGAACCAATGAGACAGAAAAGACGACACCGCCCTACTCAAAACAACACTGGTTGCAGATTGAATAGTAAAGGTAACCGTATCAATAGCGACGAGGTGGAACAATATAGTGATTCAGATTCCCCTGGATGTGAAGCATTTCTAGACTAATAGCAATAGATAATAGACTAATAGCAATACAATAATATTTCATTTCTAGCAATCCTAGCTTATTCATATGTACATATGCAATTCTTGTGTAAATCAACAATGTGCACTGCTCGATATGCATGCACTTACTTATTTCACTTGAGCAACATACAAGTCCTACTTCTTAGTCTTATTGATGTAACATATATAGGAATCAATATATATCCAAAGTTT
>LGRX02022681.1:9974-50648 GCA_001247695.2 Cymbomonas tetramitiformis | reverse complement strand
CCGTACTACCCCTCCAGCAAGCTCAGCGGCCGTAGTACCCCTCCAGCAAGGAGCTCTGCGGGATATCATGCGCCACGGCAGGCACTCCTTTGCATGTGCGCGTCAGGTGTGCGCCCACCTAGCGTTTTTGCAGCCATTTCCGCCCGTCCCCTCGGCGGTCCAATCGCCGAAGCGCCGGCTGAGCTCTTGGTGCAGCAGTGGCAGAAGCTCCGCGGTCGTCCCTCCCAGCATGCTTTGTGCCTCTTCGGGAGACTGCGCCGCCGCCGCCGCTGAAAACGCCGCCATATGCGCGCTCAAACGCAGTTGAAACGAACGCGCAGCCCGGGGAGGCAGATCCTGGTGGTCCCGCTACCAGCACCGCGCCTCATCAGTCGTCAGAGCACAGGTGCCACTCTCTCTCCATTGGGCCTAACACATTGTAACCTGCAGATCCCCCCGTCGGTATTGCAGATTTGCGGAGAGTCTGAGGGGGAAAGCCACAATAAGGCCTCAGCGAGGGAAGGTGAGGGGGGTCAGGGCTCATTGAAAGATAGTGAGGGGGCGAGCTCATTGAACGAGGGTGAAGGGGGGGCTCATTGAAAGATAGTGAGGGGGCCGAGCTCAATGAAAGATATTGAGCGGGGACAGGGCTCATTGAACGAGGGGCAGGAGGGGCAGGCTCATTGAAAGAGGGTGAGGGGGGACAGGCTCATTGAAAGAAAGTTCGGGGGCGTGGTTCATTGAAAGATGGTGAGGGGGCGGGGCCTCGTGCAGGAGGGCTTGAAGCAGGACTTGCAGACAGGGCTAGCGCCTTCTTTCCGATCAGCAAATGCGCACCCTGCGAGCTTCCGCCCCTTGCAACAGGAAGGGGCCAGGAGGGGTAGCCATCCCACCGCGCATCCCAGTGGACCTGCTGCAACTGTACTCTGCGACGGCATCGAGCTTCCCGGTTCCATCAGCTCGAGGGTGATGGCCAGCTCCGGGATGACAGAATGCCTATTCTAAAAATATTACGGTGGGTATACCCACCGTAACGCCAAACTTTGCAAGCTCGTACCGACCGCACAAGTAGGTTGCGGGGGTTAAACATATGAATTTTCTGTGACCCAAGAGGTTGATTAAAGGACGGGAAACTTAATTTACACGACTCCGATAAGTTTTGGGCACATTACACAACCTTGAAGTTGGGGAAATAACGGTGGGTAGAAAACTTCGCTTACGGTGGGTATACCCATTCAACTCTATTTGCAGACTTCTGCAGCTTGGTATAACATCAATATACTTATTTTTTCGATATGTACTTTGATTTTGGTATATAACCGACGTACTTTTTGGTACAATATGTGCTGCCACCTCGCAGACCTCCGACACTTGCACATTCAAAATCAGGTACTATGCACACCAAATATACTATATACACAGTGCATTCCGATGATATTAGGGTTTGGGTATTTGGGTTCGTTTGGCCCGTTATCAAGTCATTTCTGGCGCATGTGGAGGCTCCATAGAGATTCACGGGAGTGTCTAGAACAAGTTAGTCACTGGTGACATGCCGTGATTCGCAGCCAATCATCGGTAATTATTGATACCCTTCGGGTGGGTATACCCACCGTAAGCACCTCTTACGGTGGGTATACCCACCCTTCGTAGAATAGGCAAGAAGCCTCCTCAGTAGAACTGGTGAAGGCAACGCACGGATGCCAGCTCGCTCCATGCAAGGCTTCCGGCAGCATCACTGCATGCTCCTGCTTCCCGTTCCTGGTACCCCGGTCCAAGGGGTAAGAAAGAGCGGCAGCGTTTTCAGGGTGTCGGGTTGTGGCATGCCGTTCCTGCCATCTTGATCCAAGGGATGAGAAAGAGCGGCAGTGTTTCCAAGGTGTAGGGTTGTGTTATGCCGTTCCCGATCCCGATCCAAGGGATGAGAAAGAGCGGTGTTTCCAGTGGTGTCGGGTTGTGTCATGCCACTCCACGATCTTGATCCAAGGGATGAGAAAGAGCGGCGTTTCTGTGGTGTCGGGTTGTGTCATGCCGTTCCCGATCTCAATCCAAGGGATGAGAAAGAGCGGCAGTGTTTTCAGGGTGTAGGGTTGTGTCATGCCATTCCAATTATCTTGATCCAAGGGATGAGAAAGAGCGGCAGGGTTCCACGGTGTAGGGTTGTGTTAGCTCCCTGGTCGCCCGGTGTGGCCTCTGCTTCGCACTATGCAGTACTGCAATGGATGGGATGCTGGAAACCTGTGCTCGATTGTGATTTGTCGTCATCGCGCACGCCTCGTCTTTCCATCTCAGATGCCGCGATGCAAATTGCAAGCATCCGCGCCTATGCTTTTTAACGGCTGCCCGGATTTCGGCCTACGCTGTGTGATAATGATCAGAGGACAGAGATGAGTTCAGGGAGCACTTCACCCGATGCGGGCCATCGATGAAGGCTCTAGAGGCATACTTGCTGAAAGTCGCGAAGTGGCTGCAAACACGCACGCGCATTGTCACGGCGTCCCCACTTCCATACGCGCTGCCGCTCGCTCCATCCAATGGCAAAGCGGCGCCGACTCCTGCACAGTCCGACACGGAGCGCCCCGTAAACTTGGGGAAGATGGCACACCGCCCCAGAGCGCCTTGCCGTGCAGCCATCATCAAGTCTCGGCACACACCGAGCAGTGCAAGGCGCGCCATGAGAAGTCAGCCCGAATATCAACCGATCGGAAGTCGGCCCGAATATCGCCCTGAAGGAGACATAGCCAGGCGGTAACATGGCGGAGGCCAACACAGAGTAACCCCGGCCACCCGAAATGCATGGCAGTAGCATGGCCCATAAGGCGTGCAGGCAGCAGCCAGGAACACCGTCTAGACTGTCGTTCGCGCAAAGGGGTAAGAAGGATGTGGGGGGTGAATTGAGATCCAAGTCATTTCTCTTTGCTACCGCACACAAATAATGCCAAAAGGCTACACTGCTATATACTTTTAATAAAGCTCATGTCCACCACGTTGTTGGTTCCATGAATCATATTTTAGTCAAAGTCCACTGTCTGCCTGGCACTATATAAGTTGACCAGACAGACCTACGAAAGGTTTACAGAGTTCTGTAGGATGGGAGAGGAGGGAATTAGCAAAAGGAACAACAGAGCCCTCGTTAGTTCGTGGTCATTATATACATCGGGGCAGTTTGTTAACCGTCACTGTAATTCCACGGAAACCACTGAAATTCCACTGCATTCTAATTTGAACGGAATCCTCGGAGGGGCCCAACGGCCAATCAGGTGATGCACGGCACACGAAACCAGTGCGCAAATGATGAAATGAACCTACACCTAAGGTGACAATTAGCACCATGCAAGGCTACTGGTGCGAATTAGTAGCCTTGCAACTGGCTATTATCGGGGAGGAAGCTCCCAGTGGGGCGCTTGAATGGCTGCGCCGCCCTCACCACCAGGCTACTCACCTTGCTGCACTTTTACATCCCCGTCACTCGAATAATACAAATACGTTCCATCCAGGCAGCCAAAGCCGATATGATAGGTCCCTTGCAAGAGGCCGGAAGAGGAGCCAATGTGAATGGTCCAAGCACACTCGTCATCCACCACGGGGCAGGGTTCGGTCGTGAACAGCGGACTCCAGCTGCCACCAGCGCAGGCCGTCATGGCGCCTTCATGATTGCACGACATCTTCACGCTCGGGCTGATCCTCAACCAAGCGCCATTGCAGTCCAGCTGGCCCTGCAAGTCAGCTCCATCCCACATCACTCCTACACCCGGCACCCCCAGACTGCCTTCCTCCGCCCTGCATCACGCTTACGCATGCATACCCCGGTGTAGTACACGGTGTAGTAGATCTATAGTAGGTCAGAGGCGAGTAGGCCACGTGAGAGAAGCAAAGCGGGCACCTGCGGTTTCTGAGCTGTTGTCTGTAGCTTCCTCTACTGGAGGGGAGCTCTTCCAGTTCGTCACCCATTCCTCCGTCGCTGCCTGTGCTTCCCAGGAGGCGTTGCCAGCGGCTCAATCAAGTGGAATCCTACTCTGTTACGACTGCGCGTGTGCACTATCCTAGTTCTAGCTGTGAATGTGCAGTCACCACTATCCTTAACCCTTATGGAACGGTTTGTTCCGTACACGAACAGTTCGCTGGAATTTGAGTACTGTAGTCATACGACCTCCAGATGATCTTTTGGGAACAAACTGAAAAGCTCTATTCTATACGCATCCGGCCATGCCCTTGTTGATGGTACGTTTCAGTGTTTTCGCAAGATATCAGCCAATAAGAAACAAGGCGGAGAAGGCACATGTTGCATGCAAGGATGTTTACAATGTCTCCACATGGTTGGGCATGCAACCCTAACTCTATGTCGAGTATCTGTTATCACCCATAGGGGTGGTGCAAAGGTTATGGCTAGGGTTCGTGGATGTGGGCAAACTACAACTTTAAGAATGACATCCATCATTGTTTATTGATATTCACCTTTGTAAGTTTGTGAAAATTATATGTGAATGATCCGACGGGATGACCTCGATGCAACCTCTTCGCCGATATTTTATGATGCCCAGTTGGACTCCGAACACCCCATTTATAACAGAGAAAGTGCAATTGAAGATGAGAAGAAAATCCATCCGCTCCATTGGGGACAAGCTCCTGGCGCGAGTCCTCTTCTGTATTGCAGAAAGTCAGCACATAATTACAAATTGTCGCACCTATTCACAGTGGAGATCTTGAGAAAAAACAAGGGAGCAGCCGAGAACCCTTACAACACAAAGCGCAGGATGTATCTCCGTACTTGGAGACTAGACTCGGTACTAGACGATCTTGACAGTCTTCTACCTGAAGCAGCAGAGTTCGACACCCAACATATTCTTGAAGCTTTTGCAGTGGTATCTCCCGCAAGACGCCCTCATCGATCGCCTTGGCCTGATGGGGCACAACGGAGTCAGTTCTAAGCGGCCGAAGCAAGGCGTGCACCTCGTAGCCGCAACATGAGCCCATGTGCCCTGTATCCCCCCGCCAATGTGCAGTAGTATCACATCTGATTGTGTCATGTGGTGACAAGACAGAGAGGGTAAAGGTGCCCGGAAGTCCCAACACACGGCGCAACGCCCCGAGACCACCGGAGCTTCCCTTCGGCATTACCTTCGAAGCACCGAGTCTCCTTCGGCATTATGCAGAGTGCATGAAGTGCCGTGCAACTGTTTACGAACTCGTGACTAACTCGGCGACTCACCTTCGCGTTGCGCTGCTCGTCAGGTAGCTGGATTCCCCATAGGAAACTCTCCTCGCTCTTCCCACGGCCTCGGCTCGGCTCCGTCTTCGCTTCGAGTTTCTCTGAAAGTAAAGTCATATCCCAAGTATCCAGAGTGCACCTCAAATTAGAAATAGGAAAGGCGAATCTTAGAAGTACGAATCCTGCGCGATGCTGCAAATTGCTGATAATTCTAATCGCGTCATTTGTGAACAGTTTTGTGGAAGCGCACGAAACGGCGACGCCTTGTATCCCGATTCCCGAATATGCCTATGTGAAGTGTTGGGTGCCTTTGAGAAACGTATGTGCCGCATCATATCCCGCGAGATCGTTCGGTCGTTCGATCGTTCGTTCCGCGATGCGTACGATTGCCTCTGAAGGTTGAAAAACGGCAACGACACATTTTCCCAGCAGGATTACCATCCGCCATCGAGCAAACCGACCAACTCGTGGCCTTGACAGCTCCGCTGTCCGTTTTCCTCAGACATGAAATGCCCACTTCAATTCTTGTTCGCTTCCGGTGTTTCAAGGCAGCAATTCTTCCACTTCGGTATTTTGGATTCTTCAGCGATCACACGCCGACAACAGTCGAGTGGCACTGTACCTCATACAGCTCGTTTGCCGGAATTTAGAGGAAGAGCCCTATTTGATACTAGTGGAGATCTCTTTCTGAGATCGATCCGCCTAGAGCCTAGAGTACGAGCTAGAGCTCTACTAGTTACACTTCTTGTGGATGGGACAGTGAACACTGATAAAATCCAATCTTACGAGGTGGAAAGGGACGTTAATCGAAAACGGTGCTCAATATTTTTACTTGCTAATAAAAACCTCCTCATTGCAGACTTTGCCACTGGCTGAGGAAGATCCTCTTAAGGAGAAGCTCGACACGGACCCTAACAGCGTTGCCAGTAGCTCCACGGATGTAACTCTGGAGCACTCTCCAAATAGGCCGTGGTGGAACTTTTGGAGACGTGGCTCGTAAGTTGACAAGGACGCGTAGCCAAAGCGACAAATCACATTGTTCACGCAGGCTTTTTACTTCATAGAGTAATATTTTGTTAACAGTTCGTCTAGACTATTATTCTGGGGTATATGGAGCTTGCGGCCAGGGCTATTAGGGTGTATTGTGTTCACTTTGCTTCAATACCAACATAGACACTTCTGTCTAGATTTCTAACAACCTTGTTTAAACTTGCATAACGACACAAGAAGGTATTCAGTGAAAACCTTACAGCGCGGTTCTTGGTTTTGGGGAAGTGTTCCTGATATTCTTAGTTTCAGGTATAAATACGAACAAACGATTTTGGTCTGTATATCTGCAACTCGCTCGACGGATATAAACTAATAAAGTGTTGTTTGGGACAATGAGGAGTGGGCAGCTAAACGCGCGGCACGTCCGATGGCAATCTCAGAAACGAGAAAGGAGGATTGATAGATCCGTCGGAAACTCCGCTCTTTCAGCGTGCCGTATGATCCTTATCCTTGTTCCCAATCTTAACTTGGGAATGGGCTATCCATAGCCCTTCAACCCTAAAAAATAGAGCGCCGAACCAAGTGTTCGGAGATCTCAGTTCGAGTCTAAGATTCCAGCTACCGGTGCGCTCTAGACCATATATAAACCCTTAGCAGGCGCTGGGGCCGTCTGATTGTGCTCAGGCTTTAAAGCTGACGGTGCGAAGGTGTGAGTCATTAGGAGGCGCATCATCAAATTCAAAGTTTGCGTTTTTTACTGTGTCTCGTAACTTGATATGCTAGACGGAATCCTTTGAAGTTTGAGTTTATATGATCACCAAGATACACTGTCTTCCGGATGATTGTGCTGAAACGTGCCACTCTCCAAGTTGAACACGAGGTCGAAGTGGATGGTGGCGCAGCGACGGCTTCGGGAGTGACTGTTGGAGGGGCGTCGGCCTGAGGTAGGGCACCCCCATCGCACACCGCATCACAGGTCACCCGATCCGCGCCCCAACAGAGGCGTGGTGGTGGCGCGTTGCAGCCAGCTGCCTGATGCAGTGCGGTTTAGATATTCAGGTGTGGCCGAAGCTTGTGTGGTGTCGAGGGGAGTGCATGAGGGGTGCACTGGCACGGCAACGTGCGGGGTGGCCGAGAATGCTGCGGATGGCGACATCTGTGGTGGCGCAACGACGGCTTCGGGTGTGACTGTTGGACGGGCGTCGATTTGAGGTAGGGCACCCCCCTCCCACACCGTAGCTCACCCCAAATCGTGGGTCACCCGCTCTCCAACTATAGTGGACCAGAACTAGGTACGGTAGCCTAGGGTGCGAGTCCTTGTGGGGTTGCTTTGCTTCCCAACTTTAGTGGACCGCAACTAGGTATGGTAGCCAAGGGTGCGAGTCCTTGTGGGCTTGCTTTGCTTCCCAACTTTAGTGGACTGCAACTAGGTATGGTAGCCCAGGGTGCGAGTCCTTGTGGGCTTGCTTTGCTTCCCAACTTTAGTGGACTGCAACTAGGTATGGTAGCCCAGGGTGCGAGTCCTTTTGGGCTTCCTTTACTATTCTATACTATATTGTATAGAGAGTCTTCAGAACTAGATACAAAGATACACGAAATTTACTAGCTTGTGCGGCCAACAGTCAATGCCATGTCGTGAGAAGATCGGAGACGACGTGTTTTATTCATGAACTCACGTTCTATTACCGTCAGCTGTCTTCGCTCCTAATCCCATATGCGCTCAAGCTCTTCGATAGCATATGTCGACATGCGAGCGTGCAAAGCTGGCACGTCTTGCATTAAATGCTTTTAAAATATGCTTTTAAGTGCCATGGTGTAAAAGCTTTGAGGGCCCATTTTCCCCTCTCTGCGAAGCCAGCATGCCGACTTATTAGTGTGCACAGATCTGAGGGCTCATCCTTCCTTCTTGGATGTGATTTAGTTGAACACATTGCAGGCGGGAAGTTAATGCTCTGAATCCACTGTGGATATGGTTGCTAGCACGGACTTGAACTAGTGTAATGCCATCGCGCATGGTTCACATATGACAGGAGATGCTAGATAGAAGTTTGGATGCGATACAAGGGTTGCTAACAAGTGAACGAGTTTTAGCTTCGTTGAGTGTCACTCCATCTCATCATCTCGAAAAATATCGTTATGAAATGGCATACTAAGAAAGCGATGATGGGTCATCTCCTGAAGAACGCATTTGAAGATTACACCGCTAATACTTATCGATGGAGGATGATCTTGCGTAAATCTATCTACTCCTGCTGAGGTCATGATAGCTGTTGACAAGATGTTCCCGCACTCCCATTTGCCTTCGCAAAACAGCACAGTGTAAACTTGGATGACTTGCGTATGTACATATAGGTGTTGTGAAATAGAAGGTGCTCTGTCACGACCAGGCAGGCAAGGAGGCTCGCATCTGAGACACAACCTGAAACCTGAGTAATCATTCAAGCAAGATGACTCGGCGTTCAAGTCAATGTAAAACCAGCATAACTGATGGAGAAAGGTGCAGCATGAACGTTTCTGTGGTTGACAACGCCCCAGTGTCCAACTGTGCCGACCTCCGCCCATGGGTCGGTGCCAACTTTCTAGGTCTGCATCCACCACCTATCATATCGGTCTAGGCATATGGCGCATCGTGGCCCCACGCTCGTTCTCTGCAGCAGCGTTGCGGCGGAATTACAGGTGAGGCTGCGGACGCAGCTGGTAATCTTTCCTCAGCGTTCATTTCTTTTTTTTCCCTTTCTGTTGCTTCTTCCCTTTGGCGGTCCCTTTGGGCTTTTTCCCCTTCGACAACGGCTTCTTTTTCTCCCCGGCCGCATGCGCCGCCGAAGTTGACTGCCCTTGCGAAGTCTCCCCTGCGCCGTTGGGCGCAGCAGCGCCGAGCTCGTGCGACGCGCTGTGTGCTGCGACGAGTGCGCTTAGCTCCATGGCCTGCTGCCTCAAGCCCAAGCCCTCGTGGAGGGGCGCCGCCACCTCTTTCATGAGATACGCTACATCCTCCTCAGTGTGTCTTGAATGCCGCACGTCGGCGATGTCGCGCAGCGCCCGCAGTTTCTCAAAATAGTCCATCACGACGTCGACCTCGTCTTCCTTGTCTCGGTGCATCTGCCCCCGTGTAAAAGGTCCCGGACCCGAGATGAGCTGGCGCCCAAGGTGAGCTGGCATGATTGCAATGCGCAAGGCCCGGTGAGTGATTCCCATGTCCTAGTGGGCGTTTGTGCCGGGTGAGTGTGCTTCACGCCTGGTGAGTGAGCCTGGTGAGTGAGGGTCACGCAGATGACAGCTTAACCGCGGCAGCGCCTGACAAAACCTGCAGCTTTGAATTGCACAGAGAAAGAAGGCGGGGCATATTCTGGGAGGCATCCATTTGGGCCGCATGGCACAACTCCCCTTCTACTAGCTTCTTAACACTGCAGTTTATATACTTCTCTCAGTGGTAGGCGATTGCTGTAGTGGAATTGGAATGAAGGCTGCGGGCCCGCCGCTGGCCTGGATTGAGCCGGGTGATGGCGTGAAGCACGAACGCGCACACACTGATAGCGGAATGGTGTGCAGCCTGCTGTGCACGCTGAGCCGGTCTCCAGCACGCGGAAGGGACGCCGATGCATGCGGCATACCTGGCTGATGACGTGGCTAATCAGCCTGACTTCGCGATCCACATCATCAATCAGCGGGCACACCACCTGTTTGGATCGTCAGGGCATTGCACACAACAGTGCGTCAACGGTGCTATTTGTGAATTCCGGCGCGGAGCACGCCCGCGATCTGTTGAAGTGATCAGCCATCGTGCAGGTTGATAACAGGTCCCTATCAATGACCGCCTCAGCGAGCGCTCGACGTGCGTGCGCTACACGGCCGTGAGTAGGTGGCGCACCGGATCGCTGTCCGGTTCGCCGACTTGTCGGCCGCAGGTGAAGAGCCGCTCATGCGCACTCACCTCAAGGTACTGCTCAGCGTACAGGCCCGGCCGCAGTGTGTCTCTTGCCTCTTTTTGAAGGCGTCCAAGAGGCGTGCTCATCTCCTTGGCCAGGCGCTGCAGGCTGGCTTGTGCCTTGGCTCGCCACACGCTCAGTGCCTGCACCGAGGGCCCCCAAGCGGCATGCGCCGCTCAGCACGCCCCGGACACCGCTATGATAGGCGAGGCTTGCCGGAGCCACACATGCTGCTCCACCCGTTCAGCAGCCCTCGGCGCACATTTGCAAGCATGAGCACAGCGACTCTTGCTCATCCAGCGACTGCAGCCATCCGATTCCCACATGCCCCTTGCTCAGCTCATCCAGAGACTGCAGCCATCCGATTCCCACAGACCCCTTGCTCAGCTCATCCAGAGACAGCAGCCATCCGATTCCCACATGCCCCTTGCTCAGCTCATCCAGAGACTGCAGCCATCCGATTCCCACAGGCCCCTTGCTCAGCTCATCCAGAGACTGCAGCCATCCGATTCCACAGGCCCCTTGCTCAGCTCATCCAGAGACTGCAGCCATCCGATTCCCACAGACCCCTTGCTCAGCTCATCCAGAGACTGCAGCCATCCGATTCCCACAGGCCCCTTGCTCAGCTCATCCAGAGACTGCAGCCATCCGATTCCCACAGACTCCCTTGCTCAGCTCATCCAGAGACAGCAGCCATCACCAGGCGTCGCCCTCCAGCGCGCCTCCCCTGCGGTGCGCCAGGCGCCGCTGCGGATGCTGCACCGTTCGCGCTCAAAATGGCGTCACGTGGGATGCCACCTGGACAAGCCACGAAGGCAGCTGCAGCGCGCACACCGGGACCTTCACATTGGTGCCCCCAAGCCTCTCCGTGTGCTTCTCGGGGCGGTCCTCGCTCTCAAGCTCTGCACCGGCATCCCCCCCCCCCTCACGCGCTTCCTTGCAGCTACGTGATCCGATCACCGACTGACGTGCACAATCTCCAACCAGCAATGCTCTCCATACCGCTACATCATGGAGCACACCTGCACGTCCGATGCTCAAAGGGGTGCCACGTGGCGTGTTCTCCTCCCGAGGCGGCCCGAGTCGTAGCGTGGATGCCAGATCCATCGCACATGGCAGCGCCGCCAAGGAAACGCCGAGGTGATGGGACCATGCATTCGTTCGGTTTCATCCACAACATCCTCGGCGCGGAATTCGTGGGAATTCGTAGCTCGCAGTCGCTGCTATGTAATTACCGCACAGCCCGAGATCGGCGCGTTGCGGCTCGCAGCGCCACATGGCAGCAAGAGCGAGGGACAGAGAATCCTAGGGAGTGCCGAGGAGCGGACCACGTCACCTGCTACTCTGACGTCCACAGTTGCATCCATGTCAGCACACTGCTCCTCACCCACGGCTGCGCCGCCTTGCTCGGTGGTCAGCCCGCAACTCGCTTCACCCCCTGTGGCAGGCTGCATGTCATCTTCGCCCGCGACGGCTCCGCGCGTGGCGTTACCGCGCGGCGCCAGCCAGGCCTGCACCGCAGCCGCCACATCCCCCAAGGCGATGCCGGAGCCGCCCTGCAAGAGGGCGACCCCTCGGCTCGCCAACTCGCCTGCAGGCGGCACGGCCGCGCTGAGGCTGGAGAAGGGCACGCACGCGCCCCCGGCATGAGGTTCGAAACGGAACCGGATGACTGGCTCGCAGTTCCCGCTCGCCTGCGTGAAGTCCATGTGCTTTACGTACACACGCTCCACGGCGCCGGCCATCTGCCGCATCCACTTCGGCTCCTCGCACTGGGGCGTGGGCAGGATGCCCAGCAGCGGCGAGCCGAGCCCGAGGAGGAACTCCGGCGCCGTCTGCCGCAGGCTCCTGCCCTTCTGCTTGCTGCCGGAGAACGTGCGGATCAAAAGTTCCACTAGCGGGAGGGGAAGCTCGGGGTACGCGGCGTCCCATCGGATTTTCGCGAGAGACGTCTGGATCCCGGTGGAGACGCGTTTCTGCGGGTGGTTGATCGCGACCGCCACCAGGACAGAGATCGCGCGCGAGACGAACGCCGGCAGCAGCTTCGGGGATACCTTAGTGACCTTGAACCACGCCTTCAAGGCGTGAGCGTTGCCGATCAGATTCATCACGTGGAAGCAGGCGAGGTTCTCCAGGCTCTCCCAGCACTGGCGATCGGTGATGTCAGGAGCGCCCGCGGAGGCGCGCAGCACTGGAGCGTACAGCGCAGCGTGGTGAGGCCCGCCCAGGGTTTCCCAGGCGAGGGCTGCGGGGAGGCACAGCCCAGCCAGCCGCGTAGCCTCTGCACTCAGCATCACGGCGGTGTGCTCCACGACCGCCAGCACGTCCATCGGCCGCACGTCCCACTTCTCCAACTGATGACATCCAGAGAGGCAGAGAGAAAGAGCTGCGTTAGGGGCGCGAGGGCGCAAAGGCGTTCATAGGGGCTTGGCAAAACAGCTCCACGTGAGCAGAGAACTCTCAGGGGCACAGGGAAGCTGCCTGTGTTGGGACTCAGCGGCCTGGCGTTCTCTGGCACTGAGACGCAGGGCGGGCGCTTCCTCAAGAGTGATATCAGAGAGTGCCTCGAACATGTTGTCGCATCATTCAGGGGACCACGAAGTGCGTGTCGAAGCGTTTCATTCCTGGGCAGGGCTAGGGAGCGTCGTTGCCCGATGAGATGTCTTGAGCCCTCGGAGTTCTGGGCTTTGGGGTGCCTGGACATTCGTACAAAGCTCCGGCGCTGCTTCATTGCAGAGGAAGTGCTCCATGCGCACCCCGTCTGAGGGGCTTCCGAGTCATCTACTCCCCATTGGGAGGTGGGTCTTGGGGAGTCCTCACCTGCTCAAGTTGCGAGAGCCCCTCGACGAGCGCCAGGCCCGACTGACCGCACGGCTGGGGGTCGCCGGCGGCGGCCGCGCGCCACGCGAATCCTCTGGCCAGCGTCATGCGCAGGGGCGGCTGGTCAGCCTTGAACGCCTTCTCCAGCTGGCCAAAGGTCACCGGCGGCAGAAGCGCACCCCCCTCCCCAGCGAGGTCCAGCAACCTCAGCGCGGACAGCGTGGCGCCGGCCGTCAGCCGCTCCAGCTCTGGCACCGGCAGGTCCCACACGCCGCCGCCAGTACTCGCGCTGCCCGGCGATTCCGTAGTAGCCTTGCCTGCGAGCCCCTCCCGGGCCTGCGCCACCAACGCTGCACGGACCTCCGGGTGCCCCCGCAGCTGCACCGCCCACGCCACGCCAGCCACTGGCGCTGCTGCGGGCAATGCCAGGTTTAGCACCCGTCTTCTCACCACCCCTAGCAGCGTGGGATCCACCCCCAGGGACCCTAGGTCCCCCCCTGGCGCGCCTGCCAGCATCGCATGCAGATCGAGGTGCGCCCGCACCTGGTCAGCGGCGTTGACGCGCGCAGCCCCTGGCGCCGCAGCATCCGACGCAGCATCCCACGGCAGGGCTGCGTGGAGGGGCGCGCAGAGCGGGTTCTGCTTGCCGTCGGATCGAGGCGCTAGCTTGGCGCTCATCCGGACAAAGAGATCGGCGCAGGCGCCGTGTGCGGTGCTTGTCAGGCTGCGGAGTGCGCGCTCGGCGTGTTGGGTGAAGGTGGTGAGTCTCAGCTCTCGGAGGGGAAGCTTTGGGATAGGCTCCGTTTCCGACTTGGGCACCCACGGCGCTGGATCGGGTGGCTGGCGGGTTGCTTGCCCGGGTGGAGTCCCCCCAGCGCCGCCTCTCAGAGGATGGACGCGCCATCGCCAATCCAGTTGTGCAACGCCGCGGCCGCCCTTCTCCACGATGCATCTCCACTCCTGCTCCTTGAACGACTGCGGGTGCGGTCTCACGCCGAAGAGCTCCTGCAGCTGCTGCAGCTCCTGCATCTGCGCACGCCCCGTCCACCCTCGGGGTCAATGCGGTGGCCACAGCGCACGCTGGATCGTGAGAGCTTGCGGATCAAGAATCTGGAGGCGACTTGTTCAGATGCTTCCATGTGACTCAGAGCCTTCGTACGTATACAAGCTTCCCCCGTTGCCAGATTAAGTGTCTTAGTAGTATTAGCAGCAGCAGCAGCAGTAGTCGTAGTTGGGTTGCATATCATCGGCCACCCAAATAAATGTCGCAGGCGGATTCCGCTTTAGCTTCCGTCCTGGGGGTGGGTTTTATGCGGAGGTTGTTTGCAAGACCTGCGCGGGAAATTGCGAGCCAACGCTTAGATAGGCATGCCCCCAGGCTCCACGTGCATCCCTGCCCATATACAAGGTCATCAGACTCACTTCAGCTCAAAGGGTCCGTGGAGGCATCCCAATGCCCAGCAGCGGTCACCCATCAGCGGTCCACCCGTCAGCAGCCATCTGGCAGCGAACATTCGGCGGCGGCCCTTAAGACGACCTGAGCACCTTAGTGGTCACCAAGGAGCCCCATCGTGCAAGCCGGCAAAAGGTGGCCCACGGGCACAGGCGCATGCAGGGGCGGGCGTGCACACCTGTGCGTCTTCCGCCAGCCTGCGATGCGGGCCCAGCCGAACACCGTCTGCCTGTCGCAGCGCGTGCAGCGCCACCTGAACCGTCGCACACAGAAGCCTGGTGTACTCCCAGAGCTGCCACGCAGGCGTCAAGCCGCGCTTGTCGCCGTCACGCGCACCCAAGTCCCCAAGTCCGGCCAGGTCCCAGGCACGCTCCGCGGCCCCCAAGAGGCCCTCAAAGAGCGGGGCGGCCACCATGAGCATCAGCCGCAGCTGCCGCGCCTCCGCTGCCTCTCTCCACAAGCGCAGTAGTGAGCGGCACGCCGTCGACAGATCGCCAGGCGCCACCAGGCGCTCGGACAGCACCCTCTCCTCCAGCAGGTGCACTGCGCACTGCCGATGATCATCCTCGCCACCGCCAGCCGCTGCCTCCAACGCGCCGCGCGCCCTACCCAGCGCATCGTGCAGCTCGGTGTTGGACCCGTCCACGATGCCGCCCCCTCTGCTGCCGTCATCGCCACCGCCCATGTTTACCACAGCGCACTGCGCCCGCTCCTCCTCACCGGAAGCTGCTCCATGCTTCGCGCCCTTCGCAGCCTCAGGGCCGGGGGCTCTGGTGATGGTCTGCTGAGGGAGTGAGGTCTCTTTAGTAATGGGGGAGGCACCCGCATTGGTGGCAGGGATGGAACTGGTGGCTGGTTGCGCTCGACCTACAGGGATGCACTGGAACCGGGCTTCTCGCAGGTATGCGGCGGCGGCGGCGATGTGGAGCCCGGCGCGCTCGTACTGCTCCCCGGCGCGCGCCTCCCTGCCGAGGGTCTGCAGCAGCTCTGCGGCCTCCCTTGGGCGGCGCTCCTCCACGAGAATCTCCGCTGTGAGCTGAAGGTAGTCACGGCGCCGCAGGAAGTGGAGCTTCGCTTCGAGCCCTGGGAGCTGCCGCACGAAGTCCATCATGCGCTCCGCGTCACCCGCCTTGTGGAAGTGCTTCGCGCACCGCTCAGTGTACCCGTTCTGGAGGGCCTGCAGCTGCAGGACCGTTTCCTGGGCCCGGACCGAGTCCGCGCTCTCGGCCGCCACTGCAGCTGGGCCCTCTACCCTGCGTGCCAGGCAGGGGCGCACCGAGCTCCCTCAGCGACTAGAGAAGCGGACGCCTCGCTAGGGTGGCGTGCGCATGCTATGTCACAGATGATCCCAGCTAAGCCTCGCTAAGGGCGATGCAGACTCTGTGGCCACGCCTCTTCGGGCAGCTTCCGACATAGGCTTGAGCGAGGCACCCGCAAAAGTGCGGAGGGCATTGGCCCCCGACACAGAAGGCAGGGGGCGATGGCGGGGAGCATGCTTCCCCGGCCCCTCCTTCGTCCGGAGGCGCCGGCGGCACACCGGACCACATCTGCAGGCCTCCGTATGCAGTGAATGAAGGCACAAGCAGGTCCCGGCATCTGCACGCGGCCCATGAGTTGCTCTTTGCGAGCTCAACCCATTTGTCTTCAGATGTTTCTGGCATCCTGGATTGAAACTTTCTGGATCGAGATGTGGTGTTCTGCTTCTCCTCGGTCACGCTTGGACAAGATTCTGAAGACAAGTTCCGGGGGGGTGGGAGATGAAGCTCCCTGCCTGGTTGATAAGGGGGGTGACGCGTCCCCAGCGCCCGAGTCTCGCAGCGCCGCCACACGCGCAGTGAGCAGCTCCAGACCCTTCTGGAACAGGCGGGCGCGGTAAAAGCAGTCGAGCGCGTCCTCCACGGCCAGCGCGCTGCGAAAAGCCTCCGCGGCCTGTTCCCACGCCTCCGCCGCCTTGTACGCCCGCGCCCCGCGCAGCACGGCGTCCCGGCGCTGCAGCCCGACGAGCGCCTCGGCGGCAGCGAGGTATTGCGCCCTCCACGCCTCCCACGCCTTGCCGGAGGTCTTCGAGGCGGGGGCTGCAGCAATGTCGCTGTCGGCGCGCTGCAGCTCCAGGCATTTCTCCGCCAGGATCTGATTCACGGTATCCCCGGCCCGCTCAAAGCAGACGCACGCCTGATCGTACACCTGCTCCTCGAACAGGCGCCTCCCTGTAGCGCCCCCTCCCTCCCTCCCTCCGACCCCCTTATGCTGTAGCTTTGGATCTCCCCGATTTCAACAAGCTTGCCACAGACGTGAAGTCCCTAGCACTGGACTCTAGTATCCGGGGGCTCTCGTTTTGATTGCATTCCTCGAGTGAGATTCGAATAGAATTTATCACCCCCTTGGCAGTGGCGCTTCCGACCAACATGGAACCGTGAGCACGAGTTGCCAGGAGCCACGGGATGCTAGAACACGGCCGTGGCCTGTGTCCTGACGTAACCTACCGTCCATTGGGACCTCCTCACCCCTTCCGTTTTTTTCGCCAAAGGCTCCTTCCACCGCTGCCCTCAGGCTGTCTACGCTGCGCCATGCTCCGAGCCGTCAATGACCCTCGCATGCGGTCCGTCCCCGCCGGGGCCCGCACCTTGCGCCCGCCACTCCTCCGGGGTGCTGTGCTTCTTGAGGAGGCGGCGGATGGAGTCGTCCAGCACGCGTGCCTCCACAAGCCCCCTGCCCACCCAGTACGCCGCCATCGGATGGGGGTGCGCGGCGTGGGCGTCGTACAGCAGCAGTGTGTTTTTGGCGCGCGTGCACACCACGTAGAGCAGCTTGAGCTCGGCGCACAGCTGGTGATGCCGCGCGGCGTCGAATTGCTGCGCGCTCTCCTCGCACGCGAGCCCCTGGTGGCGCATCAGACCATACATCACTCGCCACTTGGTGCCAAGTGGCGACTCCGCAAAGAAGTTGTACACAAGCACGTCGGAGAACTCCAGGCCCTGGGGCACGACCCCCTCCCCCCTCCCAACGCTCGGCGCGCACACAGGTGAATCGGGCAGCCATGCAGAGCCGCCAAAGGTGGTGGTCCAGAGGTCACGCCTTTCGGGGCGCGGGGGGGGGGTTGAGCTGTAGGGCCCACGCGTCCACGCGCAGGGCAGCCTACGTCCACGCCGCAGGGCAAAGTGCAGACTCCATGCTGCACGAATCCCGGAGGTGCAGAGCTGCAGAATCCACGCAGACCTTCAGGGTTGTCTGGAAGTGTGTGCTATGCGGCAAGTGATCTTTGGCTCGGGTGCATTGTGTAAGCCAATCGCATTCCTCTGGTTTTCAAGTATTTAGGGGATCATTTGCCTTGTCACGGCCAGTCACGGCCAGGTGGAAACAGTCGCGGCCAGGTGGAAACAGTCGCGTCCACTGGTGCGGGCGCGTCCACGCGCAAGTCGCCTTCGTCCGCAGGCCACGCATGCGTAGCGCGAGCTCGCAGGCAAGTGCCCGGAGGTCGCGGCAAGAGCTGGCACCTTGGACTCCAGGATTGTGAGGACAAGTGCGCTGCTCCCGGCCTGCTTCAGCTCCTGCACCACCTCTCGCTTGCTCGCTGCGTCCCGCACGATAATCACCTGCTCCGAGCCGAAGGACCCCGCCTCGGCCTCTAAGGAGCCCTCAAACAGCTGCGAGATGAGGCCCGCACCCGCACCCCCCACCCCAGGGCCGCCTGCGGCGCACTCGAGCAGCAGCGGCCTGGGCCCGTACACGAGGGAGGTCTCTGGCCGCAGGCGGTCCATGGAGCTCGGGAAGAAGTGCAGTATGGTCGCCACGATGGACCCCGCCAGCGCCACGACTCCGCGATGCGTGCGGAAGTTGTGTGTCAGCTCGTGCAGCGGGGGGACGCTCGGCGCCGCTCTCTCCGGAGTGACTGCCCGCAAGGAGGCCGCCTGCAACGGCCCTACGGGGCGCACGCCATCCGCGACTCCGGCGTTGCGGAGGAACTCGTCATGGAAGAGGCGGCGCAGCGATTGGAAGCGGAAGCTGACGCCCTGGGTGATGGTCTGAGCTGTGTCGCCGGCGAACGCGAAGCCATCTGGATCGGGGCACACAAAGCGCAGCAGCGCGAGCTGCACCTCCGACAGGTCCTGCACCTCGTCCACGTACACGCGGTGCAGCGCCGCGCCGCAATACCCGCTCCGCTCCAGCTCCCTGCGGGCACCTCCGCCCAAGCAACGCGTGTCACGCCGTCCAGAAACGCGGCGACTCCCCTACCGTGTGGGCGCAGCACAGCACGACGGCCCCACATCACACCGACATGGAGCATTGGAAACAAGCCCGCACGCTGCCTGCACACACGAATGTAAGTCACAACAATGACTCGCCCACGGAATATGGGCGCTGCTCTGGCGATTCGGCGAACTAAACGGCGCAACGCCCGCTGAGCGCCCTTCGACCCCTCAGGAACACGGGCTGCCGCACCTGTGCACATGCCACACGCGGTCCGCCATGTCATGCTCCCCGCGCTCCAGCTTCATGCGCTCGTACTTGAGGGCGGCGCTATACACCTCGCGCCGCCGGCTCTCGTCCCATGCGCCACCCCCGGCCGCGGCGCGCGTCTCCCCCGCGTGGAGGTACTCCTCCAGGGAGAGCCGCCCGCGCTTTTGCCGCGCCGCCCGCATGCTCCCCTTGATCATCGAGGCGATCTCGGTCCACACCGCGGAGGCGTCCATGGCCCGGCGGAGCTCGTCCGGGAAACGTGGCCAATACACCGACTCGAACACTTGGAAGTCCACCTCCGCGCCGCCGCTCGCTAACATGACCCTTTTGCCGCATCCCATGCCTCGTCCCGAACTCGCCTGTCCGCCGCTGCTGGCGACGCCGTGGGCCCTCCCAGCTCCCGCTGCGCTCCCCCCGCAGCCGCCGCCATTTCGAGCGCTGCGATGAGCGCCTTCCCCGGGATCGCCATCGTCTGAGTCCGAGCCGTCCGAGTCGGAACCGTTAATGGGATACGTGTCAGGTGAACCCCACTCGTCGTTTGCGTCGTACCCGCGCGCACGCCTGGCTTCGTCGCGGTCGCTGCCAGCCGGCCTTCTGGAGGGGCGAAACGGGTTATCAAGGGTGCCGTCCAGCATGTTCAGGAAGTGGCGGTACGTGACAAAGAGCGGGAAGGACGCGTCCGGCACCTCCAGCAGCGTCCACGCAATCTCCTCCGCATCCTCGTCGTCATTGCTGAGCAGCAGGTCGCCGCCCGCGGGCACACCGCCCCGAGGGTCGCTGGTTGGCGTAGCGGAGCGGTCACCATTCCCGCGTCTCCGCGTGGATCGCCCTGCGAGCAGGCTGCTGACATAGGCGCGCATCGCCCGACACAGCTTCGGGCTGGCGGACAACATGATTTGCCTGAACACGAACGGCGGCGCCGCCCCAGCCTCCGTGGGTGCGCTCTCCCCTTCTGCGCCGCCGGGCGCCTCGCCTGGAGCTTGGACAGCCGCATCCGGCGCTGACGTGGATCCATCCCCGGGGGCTGCGCCCCTCTGAATACATCCGAATTGGTCTTGCAGGCGCAGCAGCCGGTGGATCATGATGGTGGTCTTGCCGGTGCCGGAGCGCCCGAGGATGAACAGGCTTTCATTGGATGCGATCATGGCCTCTTCCTCGTCGCTGACAACAAAGGGCAGGTTGAGCGAAGCGGCCGTCTCACAGTCTTCTGTGAGCAGGGCGCGGGCGACCTCGGAATCCATGCCATAGAACTTCATCAACAGAGCCGACTCCTCCATTTTGCAGCTCCCAGCGCCTGCAGCGACGCTGCCCGCCGCGGGCTCGAGCGGCAAATCCGGGGACGAGCCCGCCACGTCGGCGCACCGTTCCCATCGAGCGTAGCCCGGGAATCCCACGCGGACGGGGAAGATCCGAGCATGACTCTTTTTGTCACCTGACGCAATCTGCTGCGACCTCACGCAGTCCTGGAGATACTCCGCGTTCATTTGCTGGAAGCGCTGCATTAGGCGCCGAGTAAGCTCCGCTTGTTTGGTGTGATGCACCACGCCCCAGACCTTCAGCACCTGCGTGCAGTCACCCAGCCAGCCCCAGACCTTCAGCACCTGCGTGCAGTCACCCAGCCTCAGACCTTCAGCACCTTGCAGTCACCCAGCCAGCCCCAGCCAGCACCTGCGTGCAGTCACCCAGCCAGCCCCAGACCTTCCTGCGTGCAGTCACCCAGCCCCAGACCTTCAGCACCTGCGTGCAGTCACCCAGCCAGCCTCAGACCTTCCCAGCACCTGCGTGCAGTCACCAAGCCAGCCCCAGACCTTCAGCACCGTGCAGCGTACACAGTCACCCAACCCCAGACCTTACAGCACCCACGTGCAGTCACCCAGCCCCAGACCTTCCAGCACCTGGTGCAGTCTGTAAGCTCAAAGCGCGGCATGAAGGGAGTGATGCGCTATGTCCTCGCGGGTTCGAAGTGGTGTGTCTGCGGCGCCGTCGGAAGGGCGATCATGCCACTCCCGCCAGGCTCGCCCTGCGACCATGCCACTCCCGCCAGAAGCTGCGCCCTGCCGGCCATGCCACTCCCGCCAGAAGCTGCGCCCTGCGACCATGCCACTCCCGCCAAGCTGCGCCCCTGCAGCCATGCCACTCCCGCCAAGCTGCGCCCTGCGACCATGCCACTCCCGCCAAGAAGCTGCGCCCTGCGATGCCACTCCCGCCAAGAAGCGGCCCTGCGACCATGCCACTCCCGCCAAGAAGCTGCGCCCTACAACGGCATCAGTGAAATTCATCAGTGGCTGGGCCCACGGGTATGTTCATCAGAGGCAGCGGTCAGGCCAGTGAGCTTACTGCAGCCCCCCACACCTGCGTGCCTGCGGAAATGTCAACTTGCCAGACAAGTCGCGCTTGCTCGACGCTGTAGACGTTAAGAAGACCGCGCTGTGCCACGGCGCGGCTGTCCTCCATGGCATCTGCATGTCCTTTCTCAGCAGCGAGTTGACTGCCTGGGTGGCGGTGCTCCCGGTAGCCATCGGCCAGGAGCAGGATCTTTCGCATAACCTACCGCACCCCATGGAGGTGTGCCCAGTGAGAGCCAGCGTATTTAGCATGCAGGACAGAGAGGTCTCGTGAGGGGCGCCCTACCGAGCACCGTGCCCAGCACTGCGAAAGCGATACAAAGAAGTAGCGCAGTTGGCAAGCATGTTTCATGATCCCCCGGTGCCATCTGTGGGCGGTGCTCATGTCAGCGCATCTCATTCAGCGTCTGGAGCTGTCATAGCGTCATTCCTGCCAGCGGCATCATTCCTGTCATTCCCCACTGCATTCTCCATCGCACAACAATCGCAACGGACTGAACGGTGCATACGATGCGTGCCGAGTAAAGACGTCGAGGTTGACACGGAGATCTGTAAGGATCGACCGAGTCGTGCTGGAGGTGGTCTCTCCTGACTGCGAGTGTTGCCGATGCGGGTTCGTCGGATGAGCGGGAGGTGCTGGCAGCACACCTTCTTTCGCAGGTCGACGCTGAGCGCGAGAAACTCGGCCCGGAACTGGTTGCTGAAATGGACCTTCCAGGGCGCGTCCCTGAAGACGTCCTTGCTCGGGTCTGCCAGGGCTTGCATGTGCCGAGCCGCGAGGCTCCGTCTGTGGCAGCACGCAGGTGTGGCGCGGTACTCTCAACATCAACAGTAGCGTCCGCTGATACAACTCGATCCAAATGGCGGATGTAGCTCAGCGCAAAAGCCGATTGGATGATTACAGCGAATCCATGCATGCCAGTCTTCCTTGCAACACAAGCTATACCATACCGCGGTGATCGATCACGCGTCGCGGGCAGGTGCGCACGCTGGGCCAGTAGGAACATACCTGGTGATCAGATTCCGCATCTTGACGGTGTCCTGTGCACGGATGAGGCCGCCGCGCTGTTCGACGTCCTTGATCAGGCTTCGCCACAATTCATTTCCCGCGCCTTGGGACAGCGTGGATGCCTCGCCCACCACGATGAGGGTGTAGCGGGGGCGGGTGATCGCGACGTTCATACGATTTGGGTTCTTCAGAAACCCGATTGAGTGGCTGGCGTTGGCGCGCACCGTGCTGAAGATGATGATGTCCTTCTCGCGCCCCTGGAAGCCGTCTACGCTTTTGACCTCGATGTCCGCCTCAAACTCTGATGAGGCCACACGGCGCTGCATGAGGGTGACCTGCGCCGAATAGGGCGCGATAACTCCGATGGTGATCCCCTGCATTGGGAAGGCGTGTGCCGGGCTGTGAAGCTCTTGAAGAAGGCTCAGCACGATGTCCACCTGATGCGCCGCCGCCGCCGCATGATCGCCCACACAATCAAATCAATGGATGCAAGAGCTCCGCTCCACATGGAGAGATCCCACCCACGTCCAATAAAGCGGGAGCGTAGAAAGCTAGACCCGCCAGAGCAGCAGGCTGGGATGCCACTCGCTGGAGGAGACCAGCAGGCACTGAACCTGCTTGATCCTGTCACCTATCAAAGCACCAGAGAGAAGCATATCTGCCAGACCTACAGCAGTGCAGTTGTGAACACTTGAAGGGCCCTGCCCAACCGTGCCACATATTGTGCGCCATTGCGGGCGCTGCCGGAGTTTCCCATTGCCCACACGATCCCATGCATGGTGGCAAAGTTCTGTCGTACCGCTAGATCACATGAACCAATGACGCAGCAATATGGAATGGCATTATCGACGGCGATCCATTGATCGTCGCCGTCGGGCATCCTCAGGGGTGGTAATGTGAGCTACGAGCATCATGCTTAAATATTCTTAATTATTAGTGTTAGCATATATAAGATATTGTCAAATGTTCGGAAAGATGGGCACATTTCCATTGTGTTGCATCTGGAAGAGACGACACGCATGCGGCGAAGATGGAGAGGGTAGCAGCAAACATCTTTGAGCACGCGTAGGGGATGGTGGGGAGCAGGAGGGGGCACGGCTTGTAGGCAACCAGGGGGTGTCGGAGATGCACGATATAGGGCGTTCCCTGAGGTCTGCCCTGCTTGCGATGCATTATCTATCAGGGGGTGGGGTGCTACGACCTGTGCCATGTTGAACTTGCTCCCAAGGCTGTCCGTTTCCTCATAGGATCCTTGGACGTCGAGGAACACCATTGGCTGGAATAAGGGCATGCGGTACCACGGCCGCTCGTAAACTTTCACATTAGGTCCATCCTCCAGCGCTCCGCTGTAGATGTGCTCCGTCGGCCAACGGCTGATCTCCGGGTGCATACGGTACTGGGTGGCGAGGAGGTGTGGCTTCAGACCGGTGGCATGCAACCGCGCAAAGAGGGATCGACCATATTGAGCGCGCATCGCAGCGGTGGAAAGTATCGTTGCCGGGAGCTGACGGTCATCCCCGACCAGAATCAACCGCTGAAGCTCCGGGCGCCCAGCCAGCACGATTGAGGTCTCCGCCTCGCGTAGCTGAGCGGCTTCGTCAATCAGAACAACGTCGAATGCACAGGCCAGATGCGCTTTGATCACCTTAGAGGAGCCCCCAACACTGATCGTCGAGAACACGATTGCCGATTTCTCTAATAGCAGCTCGTCTAACTCCACCCCTGATGCGTGCAGGCACTTGTAGAGCTTGTCAATCTTTGCCGCGGGCTCCAAACACTCGATCGAGGCAATGATGGCATCATTGTTA
Organism: Cymbomonas tetramitiformis; assembly: GCA_001247695.2. Lineage (NCBI taxonomy): Eukaryota > Viridiplantae > Chlorophyta > Pyramimonadophyceae > Pyramimonadales > Pyramimonadaceae > Cymbomonas > Cymbomonas tetramitiformis. The sequence continues at coordinate 26,654 of LGRX02022681.1, read as the reverse complement.
GTATGAAAGGAAAGGGCGGTTCTGCGGAGACAGCATGTGTGAAGGTCGGCGGAGGTCTGTTGGGCGCAGTCCTCTGCCAGCGCTCCAATGTCAGTGTGGAGCTGTTTAGCCTCCGAATGGAACGTGGGGACGTCTCCGATGATGGTGTCTGCTAGTGGCAGGGGGAGGTAGCTGCAGAAGGCATCGGTGTACGCCTGCAAGTCGCTCATGCGCCCTTTCAGAGCATTCAGAAGGAACCTCTTGAAGCGCTCGGGCTGGCCATCGTCGCTTCCTGCTTGAGCATGGTCCAGAGTTTGTGTGCTGGATAGTGCGCCCTGCTCCATTACAGAAAGTGGATTGGCAAGGAGTTGGGAGAGTCCGCGCATCAAGCTTGTCCATTCTCTAGCTGCTTTTCCTATCCGTTCTGCCCGATACTGTAAGCAAAGGCACCCAACGGGTCTTACCACAATTACTAATGGCGGAAAAAGTCAAGATGGCAGCAAACATGCAGCGTAGCAAGACTAGGGTGCTCGGCAAGACACTTTCATATTACCCGACAACTGGGAAAATCATTCAGGCAGGATATTGTTATGTTTAGTTATGAAAAACTACCTTGCAAGCATGGGGGTGCACATAGGACTCCAGCAACGCAAGAGAAACGTATCACCTGCAGCAGCAGCTCTTTCTCTACCGGAGTTCTAGACGGATCCGCGACAACGACGAGATCTCCACTCCCGAGTAGGCCGTGGGATTCCTCTTGTGCGTTCATTACCGTCACTAGTGTCCGCGACGCAAGCTCTGACACCGCGACGTTTGTTGGAGCGCAGGCGTGAATCCGTTTATCCTTCACTGAGGCGAGTAGGAATAACAACCGCGACGTGGTGGACGTCTTTCCAGTTCCAGGAGGTCCAAGAATCAGGTCGAGCCCCGGTGCTTGGATACCTTCGAGTATATTTTCAACACAGCCTTGGATTGAGAAACGTTAAGTGTTCCACAGTATTTCGAAGCCTGCAAGCTACTTTGACCCATGTCGAGATTTGAGTTTGAGTGTTCTGTGATGATGTTCCTATATAACTCACCGACCGGCTGTGTGACTTGCCGTCCAAGCTTGAGGGCGTTGGCAGTTCTCACTTCGGTGACCAAAGTACCGACATTCAGATAAAAGAAGTTCTCTGCTTCTTCTGGGAAATTTCGGGCAATTGTTTGCAGATTAATTTCGGAAGGCACCCTCCTACCATCCTGTTCGGTTTCGGAAACTTTTGAGACGCAAGCGAGAGTGACCCACGCGTTCTCATTCCAGGAGACCACGATGTTGTCCGTAACACGAGGGGGAGATAGCGAGATAATGGCAAGGTCGTATGTCCGTATCTGCTCGTGGCAGTCAATATCAAAGTAGTACGACGTCGTATATAAGCCTTCACGTCCTGAAGTTTTTTTGATAATTCGTCTTAAAGCTAATATGCTTGAAAGACTGTCTTCGGATAAGCTTACTAAAGTTCTTGACAGACTGCATCGAGTTTCCTCCAGCAAGCATTGGTTAAAAGCGCTGAAGTACGTTTCCCTATCACCTGAGAAACGAGTTGGGATTTGATAGCTAGGAGGTATGTATCTAACGTTCTCGTCCAGAACTTCGGGAACTGTCCACGATAACACCTCCTGTGAGAAACCGTGCAGGTTAGTTTCCCCGAAGGTACACAACTTTGAGTCGCGTTTTACATAGTGGTCACACGTTGCGCACGCCAAGTTCAATCGAGACAACGTTTTCGCCGCAAATTTACTATACTAACCCGTAAGAAATCCGGATTGTTAGAACTTTGAGTTCCCGTTAAAGATGAGCCCGCAGAGTTCATAATGATCGCGCGCGTAGTCGGCGACTCCTTGCGCGTTCTTAATCTCAAAGAGTTGCAGATTCCTACCAGTCCAGCAGAATAATGAGATTCTAGGGGGATAGTCTAAGGTACAGTGCGAAATTGGTTCAGATGTAGGGTTGTTCAGCAACAATATACAGAAATGTATATATTTTGCCAGGAATGCGCAACAGAAAGGTGGAGAGGTCCAAGCGAAGGTCACAAGCAGAGGCCTCTGGTCACAAGATGATAGATTGGCCATCCCGTCGCCGTAGTCTAGTGGCAAACTTACAACTGGACACTTACAATGTCATTGCGATGGTAATGTGTTACTTCTAACATCTCCCAACCGCAAGATTAGATATTGAACGTCAAACGTCATTTTAATCGACGATTATGGATACATCCATAGCGTGCATGGAGATGGTCGCAAACTCGCAATCCAAAAGGTGGAAGTTTCTACTGTAGTGTGGAGTGTCAAGTCTCGTCAAGTTTGCTAATAGCGTGTCACAGTACTGTACAGTGTAGCCCCGTTCGTATCCCCTTATCGTTTTTAACCCTCTATAGAGGGTAAACATTTTTCGAACTATTTCTATGACGCACCGCGCGCGCGCTACTGATCGGAGTCGTGCATACGATGGCTCATATGAACCGCCGAGACCCCAACTTTCTTTGAGTATGCGGACGAGCGATGAAATCCACGTCTCAAGCTTCAAAATGCACGAAACCTGACTTGAAAACATGCCCAAAAATACCCGAAATTCGAGGGTGCTGAGGGTAAAGTCCGAATTCTGTGTTTCGTGGAGATTTTGTAGCTCCGCTTAAAATCTCGAGCGGGGCGGTTAGGAATACTTGATTTGGATGTCCCAAAATGTACTGGGAGTGCAAAGACACCAATCGCTCCGGTCAAGTCGCCGATATTATCTAGCCCGCGTGCATCCCCCCTCAATTTTTGGAGTCCGCTTCGGGCTCACTTTGTAACTCAGCTCACGGGAGGCATACATTTGGATAGGATCGTGCACCATGCCATTTAAACGATCAATTAGAGTGCCCATGTGGACTCCCGCCGCATGGGCCCTTCATTATAGCTATTTCCGAGGCGTATAAGGCGATACACGAATATGGTATGACAAGGGTATGACACCATATCATACCCATGTCATACATTGTATGACACGCCATTTGACAGCCGTATAGCCCCGCAATATGCGAATTAAATGGCACCATACCTTACCCCCCCAAAATATGTGTCAAACCCCCCAAAATGAGCCAGGGTATGCATGACCCCCCCACGTTCACGTCACGATTTCCGTAAGCTCAATTTGGCCGCTGCGGGGCTCGAACCCACGTGCCCAAGCTTGGGTGCCCAAAAAGCATATGGGAAACGAGCTAACCACTGTTCCGCGTTTCTTGCCGCCCCCACCCACGCGTGGGTGGTATGGCTTTCCTGGCTATATGTACCCGAACCTTGTCGAGACGTGAAATCTACACCGTTGACCGATCATGAAATCTTTACCCTCTATAGAGGGCAAACTCGAAAACGATTAAGAGATAAAGCAACAGGTCATTTCGATCCAGCCTCCAGCCCCACCCTTGCTTATCTCCAAAATCGCGATATTTCTAGCCTTCCAGCGATTTCAGTTTTTTCATATTGCTTAAATTGATCTAACGACCTGAAATTCATGTGTAGGACCCAGCCGATTGAGCTTCAAGGTTTCTGCTGGAGGTGGCACCTCCATCTCCAGGTCTGCCACCTCCGTATCACCTCGAGGTTACCTCGAGGTCACCTCCAACAGTATTTTTGTAGTGAATATTCCGCAGAATCTGCCACGTGAAAAAGATTCACCTCCATATTACGAGATGGAGGTGACCTCGAGGTGACCTCGAGGTGTGATAAGGTCTCGCTAGCAAGCTGCGAGATATGATATAATAAGATAGCACGGATGTTATTGAACAGTAATAACTCGTGCAGCGTAAGAGCGGGTGATGAGTGCAGTGCTTCGTCCGAAGTTGCTGCTGTAGCCCAACGCTACCTCATCTATACCGAATGCCCTGCATCTCATAGATGCCACCGCTATCGGGTTGTGAACCCAAGGCATTGGTTGAACAATTAGTATCGGCTGAACGAATAAGCCATATGATACTCACATGCTTGTTCAGAACATGCTAGAAGCGAAGATGAGTTCTCTCCGAACCATTCGGTTCTTCAAGATACCATCTTGCTTTGCCATCTCGAGTCCGACATACTGGCCTCTCGATGACAGGTGTCATTCAAGTCTCACCTTGAGTAAATGACAACTGATATGACTGTACATGTCATAGTCGACCGTACTGACGACTGTCTGTCATTATAATATATGACATGACTCGACATGACATGACATGACATGGTATGACATGTCTGACAGGTATGACAGGTATGACATGTATGACACATGTGTCATCGGTCATAACCCTGACAGATCTCCCCTCTTAACCCCTATGGAGCGGAAGGAACCTTTGGTGAAAAACATATATTCTACAAATGCACCGTGTTCGTGGTATATGATATCATGTTAGGTGCACGAGATTCGACATATGTTCCACAACCCATAGACGGTCATTTTGAGCTATTGCATGCATGCGCATATGATATATACAACGATATATCGACAGTATACAAGCAAAAAGCACGCCGTTCGAGGAACCAAATTTGCGAAAATTGAGTTCTCGCAACCGCATAATCGAGTAATAAGTCATCCCACGACCATAAAACATTCTCCTTTATTCATATTTTGGAATAGGTAATGATCTTTTTGGTCAAACGCGTCGATATATCGAAATATTCAAGCAAGTAGGCGAAAAAAACACCAAAAAACAAGAAGAACAAACATTAGTTTTGCAATGTTTTCCATACTTAAGGCGTAAATGGAGTGTTTTTAGCCATAAATGAATATCGGGAACGTATATATGGTCCGTATGAAGAGCATGGTGATGTGATATGATACAAACCATTGAACCGGCATACCCATGTCGATGTATGCCACCAACACCGCGATTTCTCACACTTTAGGATAGATTTTACACATATTACATCCCATGACTCGAGCAACTTTGGGGATTCGCTCACAACGAAATGCCCCGTGCGTAAGGTATATATGATAGGTATATGTGCAAATTCCATTCTTGAGCATTAATGATACCTATCGCGGTGGGCGTGCGAAGCTTGGATGTGCGATTGCAACGAGTCTTGTCAGTTCGAGCGGTGAATGTACTATGATCTGAGCGGTCAAAGTGTTCGTATACGGTACAAACCGCTCCATAGGGGTTAAGAGAGTTGTGACCTCACAACGGGCATACCTTTGTATATGTCTTTGATGTCTTTGTTGTTGTTGCTGCTGCTGCTGGTACCAGTCTTCTTACACCGATGTGAGGCGTCCCTCATGGTGTTTTTAGGATATTGGGGGGAACTGAGTCCACTTTAAACCCTCACCTTAGGCATTAGCCTTACAGTTCTTAGGATGTAGCCCCCATGAATTGCGTATCGTATTGCAGAGTGACGATTCAAGGTTCAATGAATTGCGTATCGTGATTCAGATTGACGCTGGAACTGCGTATCGTGATTCAGAGTGACGATTCAAAGTATCCGAGGTTTACGTTACGGATTATTTGCGCTAGCCGTCGACGCTTTTGCGAACGATGATCAGACGTCTTCAGCGAATGAATTCGAACGATTCTCGACCTTATATATACAACTGATCGACGAAAACCCTTAGGTACATGTTTCCACAGTTATTATATATAGTGCACCCAACCCTTCCTCCCCTCCTGAAGCTACTTTGGAGGTTCACAGGCGGTCACGGGGAGCCCGATGTTTCCGGAGTTATTTCACCGGGGGCTTGTTTTAATGCAAACGGAGTGGCCCTGCTTAACGGGATTGGACTTATAATCCTTTACCCGGTCTGCTCAACTCCTCAATATTTGGTCCAGTACGCACGCTTTGACGAACATCTGTCGATTCAGAGTGGATTCGCCACGTACTAATGTGAAATTTATTTTAGTTATGTGTGTCAGGCATAACTTAGGATCACAACTCCGTCTACCTCAGTCGATGTCTCCGGTAGCTTCGGATGACTGACCATAAGATCCGAATGACAAACCACGGTATGGCAAAGGTAGCATTTAGCAGTTTTTATTTATCCACAGATATGATATCTCGCATGTGTGCGTATCTGTGCAAGGGTATGATTTTGTACAAGGCTCACTACACCTTTAGCAAGGAAGGATCAATTTCCCGCTTCTATGCAACATAATGATAAAACATTAAGAGCAAGGTATATAGATGATCGACATGTATTAGTATATATTACAAGAAGTAAGGGCATCAGGCTTAATATAATGTTTAGCCTTCATAGGCAGCTATCATGTCTGCTGCATTGGTCAGCTCTGTGGCTTTGACCCAGGTGTCATGCTCAGGGCCGTAGCCTGCATATCGCACTAAGTAGTACTTGACACCTCTAGTGATCTTATCTGAGAGTATATGTGATATCTCAAACAGTGGTTGTTCTTCTTCGGTGATCATCTGTGGCAGAGGCAAAGGTGCTTGAATCGAGTCGTTATACAGCTCTATTCTGGATACAGGCTGTACCGGATGGATACGGATATCGAGATCTCCGAAATCTAACTCGTATGCACGTCCATGGCTTAGCACTTTGGATATGGTAAACGGCCCAATATATGGCTGCTTAAAGTGTCTGTCTGCCTCTATCAAACCAGTCCATTGGATAAACTCGGTCCGTAAAAGAACTTTCTGCCCTACTGCATATTGCTTAGGCATGTGAGTCTTATTGAATCTGGCTTGGCTAATTTCTGCTGCTCGGGAAATGTTGTCTACCGCGTTGGCATGTACAGCCGAGTACTGGTCAAAATGATCTCGAATAGCTTTCTGTATTGGAACAGGAGCTTCCGGCGGAATAGTGATTGCCAGGTCATGAGGCGAAAGTGGCTGCGCCATCGAGTCGAGATAGAATGGTGAATAACCAGTAGATGCAGAAACTGTGTTGTTAATTGCAAACTCCACCAGAGGCAACTTGTCCTCCCACGAATTGGCTGAAGTATCATTGCAACAACACCTGTGGAGAAAAATACTATCTAATCAGTTTATAAACCAGAGGATGGTGAATCATGAATCAACAAATTGAAAAATACCTGAGGATGTCCTCAATGAAGGCATGGCTCCTCTCATTGCTTGCATTCGACTGTGGATGGTGTGAAGACGTCATATACAATCTCGTACCAGTAGATTTCCACAGTGTTTGCCAGAATGTAGAGGTGAATCTGGGGTCTCGATCTGAGATGATGTTCCTCGGAAGACCATGGAGCTTGAAGATATGCTGCATATATATCGAAGCAGTATGCTGAGCAGTCCAGGTCATGTTGAAGGGAATGAGATGACAGCGATGAGAGAATTGGCACATTACCACAAATATACTGTCGTGCCCATTAGTGGTGATAGGCAGGTCAGTAATCCAGTCAAGATATACATCAAGCCATTTTGTCTTAGGCACACAATATCGTATATGTGACTGACCATAAGGTTTGTGTCTCCTCGTTTTCTGGCGTTGACAAACGGGGCACTCCCGAATGTACTGGATGGCTGCCGTCGTCATTCCTGGCCAATAATATCGGCTACGCAATAGATGAAGCATGCGATTTTTGCCTACATGACCAGAAATAGTGGCTGAGTGGCACTCATGAAGGAGAATGTGGCGAAGCTGTGTGATCTCACCGTCATCTGTAGGGACCTTGGCAGTAGGTGGAATGTATAGCTGTCTGCCATATATGGTCTTGCGATAGATCAACCCCTGAATGAGCTCGAAGCTGCTGACTGACTGTGATGAAGTCGATGATGTCAGCTTAGCCAAAATAGTCTGTGCAAACGTATCACGATCATACTGGGATATAATGATGTCGTGAAGCTGATGAGCTGATGAAGAAGATATAAGAGCAATGAATGTAGGATCTGTAGACGGTATGTCAATGACTGGAACCTCGGTGATGTCTATATGTTTCAGACAATCAGTGAGGTCAAAGAGTGCAGAGATACGAGTGAGTGCATCTGCAACCTTATTCTTCTCGCCAGAAATGTGCTCTATTCGGAAGTTGTACTCGGAGAGCTCATCCAACCACCTCACCTGTTTGGGGCTTAGTGTGGATTTGGACTGGAAATAAACCAGTGGCTGATGATCTGAGCGTACAATAGTCTCAGGAGCTCCCAACAAGATGTGGCGAAAGAATCGGAAGCCCTCCACAATGGCAAATAGCTCGATCTCAGGAATAGGCCAACGTCTCTGTGTATCGGAGAGAGTGACGCTGTGATAGCCACATGGCTTCATACCTTTTCCTTGGTCCTGTAGTACCACTTGACCAACGTGTGTGCCTGATCCACCGACCTCCATAATAGATGGCAGTTTCTGATCTGGAAGCTGTAGTACTGGAGCATTGCAGATGGCACTTTTGAGGTTATCAAATGCCTGCTGCTGCTCAGATTCCCAGACAAACTCTGCATTATCTTTAAGGAGACGATTGAGCGGCTCGGCAATCTTGGAGAACTTTGGTATGAATCTCCTAAATTGACCGACCATGCCCAAGAATGACCGAAGGGATGACTTGCCATCTTTAGCCATACGGCGTAGAGGCTGCTTTCCAACGGTAGGACCATAAGACACTGGAGGCTGTATTGCCATAACTGCTCGGATTCGGTCTTCGATGATGGATAGGCCTGCTTCAGAGATGTGATGTCCGATAAAATCTATGGATCTGACGAACAACTCCACCTTGGAAGGCCTGATGAAGAACTGGTGATCTCTGCAACGCTGGAGGAACTGTCGGACATGCTTCACGTGGCTGTCAAAGTCCGGACTGTACACAATAGTGTCATCCATGAAAATGACAAGGAACCGATCGATGAAGTCGAAGAATGCCCGATTTCCTACACGTAGAGCGGTTGCAGGAGCATTGGTCAATCCGAAAGGCATAACTGTCCACTCATAGGAACCGTATCTGGTGCGAATCGCTGTTTTGTGAATGTCATCTGGATGTATAGGGATCTGATGGAAAAACTGATTGAAGTCGAATCTGCTAAACCATCGTGCACCTTTTAGCTGTTCAAGAAGGGTGTCGTGAGGTGGCAATGGATACGTGTCCTTAATTGTGATGTTATTAAGGGCTCGATAATCACAGCACATCCTCCACTTCCCACCTGGCTTAGGAGCGAAAATGATAGGACATCCATATGGAGATGATGACGGACGAAGGATACCCAATTCGACATACTTGATGATCTGTCGTTTGAGCTCTTCCATCATGGGCACTGGTATGGTACGAACTGGCTGTGATGACGGCTTGTGCCCAGGTTCAATGTTGATTCGATGATAACCACCTTCAAACCGTTCTGGCCTATGACCAGCTGGAAGATCCTCCTGGAATATGTCTGAAAAGCCTTCCCTCATTTGATCACGTGCTGCTGTGACCTCTGGGTCTTCCATAGTGGTGTCTGAGTCTGCTGCTGCGAAGACCAGTTCACCATCGACCTCTGAGAGAAAGAAGAGATAAGCTACGGCTTCTTCAGCCGAACCACTGGATCGAAGACGACGTAGGTGCTTTCTCATGGTGGTGGTACTGACCAATTCCATTTCAGGAAGGCCATCTGAGCCTGGAGTCTGTTCAACTCTGGATAGTACTGTGCGAACACTGGAGCCTGATGAGTGCTTCCTAGTCTAGTGATCGTCAGGTTTTTGGACTGGAAGTCAATGTGTGGATTTCTCCTTTCCAACCAATCTTGACCCAGGATGACAGTGAATGGTTTCATGTCAATGATGTAGAAATCCTCTGTGTCCTTATACTTACCCAGCGTAAATGTAGCATTGGGAAGATAGGATGTACAGGGTAGTTGGCTTCCTCCAGCCAATCCCACTGAGAATGATGAGGAATCTGTGGGTGCAATACCAAGCTGAGCAGCGAACTGTCTGTCGATGAAAGACGATGTAGCTCCTGGATCTACCAATATGTGAGTACTCTGTCCATATACTTTCCCTTTGTACAACAACAGCTTCTTCTGTGATTTCAGCTGTGCTGTCTGAGACTGCATCTGTGCGATGTGCTCTGAGGGAGTGTCCATCTGCTGAAACTGTAATGTCAGACTGGAAAGGACTTCTTCTGAGATACTCTCAACCCGGCCACTTGCTTCAGTGGCATCTTCAGGCTGATTTACCTTGGGGTGCTCTCATCACTGGTACCTGTGCAGTACCCTGAGAGTTTCCCTGAGGAGCTGGAGCTGAAGCTGGAACTGGAGCTGGAGCTGCAACTGCTGCATTGATGCTGTGCTGACTCTTTAGCTCCTTAACCAGGGTGTTGATCGTATTGACGAGTTTGCCAGACTCGTTCTTAGCACCCTGATTATTCTGTTGCTGCTGTCTTCTGAAAGGATTCTGAGCTGGAGGCTTGCCTTGTATGGCTTTTCCTTCTGGTGTCCTGGTGGAGAAACAATCCTTTGTGGCGTGATTGGTACGACCACAACGTTGGCAAGGCTGAGGAGGATTTGGTGCTGCTCCTTTTCCTTTCCCTTTACCTTTGCCTTTTCCACCTTTCCCTTTGTTCCTTTGGGAATTCTGATTGGCATTTGGATCTTGATTGCCATTCTGATTCTGATTCCAGTTCCTATTGGATCTGTCATATGGCTTTCTGCCACGCCCTTTGTCCTTCTCCTTTCTGACTGGGCCTCCTGATGACTGCTCCTTTTGCCCCCGATAGTGTAGGGTCTCTGACTGCTTCGAATGAACAACGTAATTCAAGTCGAGCAGGATCTGTGTGGTTTGTGACCACGACAGATTATTCCTTTCGTCTTCTGTAAGGAATCTAAGATGGAACTGTTTGCGGAGATCAGAATCCATACTGCTGACGAATCTGTCCTTTATCAACACATCATCCAGATCAACTGCTGCTAATGCAGCCAGTGACGTGAACGTGCGTAGATAATCTGAGAAAGTCTGGTTCCCTTGATTCAGCGCCATTAGGTGTTTTTTAGCCACTGATCTTTTATGGGGGTTGCCAAACTGACTGAGGAAAATCCTTCTGACCTTCTCATATGTGGCATTTGGTTGGTTTGCCACGACCTGGAAATAATGTCGGTCGTTGTTTTGTATGAGTGTCAGGAATACTGTGACAATGTCCTTGTCTGGTACTCCTGGATAAGTGAACTGAAAGTATCTATCCACTGTTTCCAACCAAATCTCTGCATCCTGTCCTGCTTTAAATTCCCTAGGTGGTGTCATTTTCACCTTTGGAACTAAAGTGGATGGAGCTGGTACTGGTACTGGATCATCATCAGGGTCTGTGAAAACTGTTGGAGCATGATCCTGTGTATACTCCTCGTCTGGTTCCTGTGGTTCTGACTCAGGATCTCTATATCTGCTCATGTCGGGCCTCATGCGACTGATATTATCGAAGTACCCTATTTGGTCGAATCTGGTCTGGGTATTATCATAACCAGCGAGCCACTTGGGTATCTTGAACCGACTGTAGGCATCGTAAGAACCTAAGATGTCAAAGAACCATGTTGACGGATCTGCATTGATAGCTGGAATATCTGATTCTTCTGCCATCTAAAAAACAAAACACAACACCAAAATACCTTCAGCTGGCTGAGTGTGTGTGTGGTTATATATATAGTATATATATCTATATTTTGTACATGTCGTATATCTGTACATTATAATGAGGTGATGTATGTATATATATCCACCTTCTTCCCCCCTCAAGGAAGTGTGAACACACAGGCAGTTGTCAGTTGCCTTTATACCTCATGATATAGCATGCAGTCCTTATAGGAAGCAGCTTATACAGTTTTAGGGTTGCAGCCCTACAGTTCTTGGGTTGTGGCCCTGCAGTTTTTGGGTTGTTGCCCTACAGTTCTTGGGTTGTTGCCCGAAATATTGTCATGACTGTGCTGATTTCAGCATGACATATATGCCAAACACGAAGTGTTTCCTATTATATAGGTGGCATTTCAGGGTATATAACGTTACAGTGACCCTTATCTCTCACAGTGATATTAGGGTGTTACTTGCCATCAGTAACCCTAAAATATGTTAAATTAAAGCAGTATGAACATTTTGCAAAGAAATTTAAGCAAAACTGCATTTACTTTTTCACTGTGTATCACGTGGTTTTTAGGAGGTATGTTACACCCCTGTAATTGTACACGTGAATATAGGCAATATTGTGCTGTACTATTTTGAGCATGTGCTGTACTATTTTGAGCATGTGCTGTACTATTTTGAGCATATACATGTGCTGTACTATTTTGAGCATATTGTTCAATAGCTAATAAAATAGGGTAACGAAAAAAATGAAACCCAAATTTTCATTATCAGATCTAACGTATTTATTTTTCACGTATTTTAGTACAGCAACTCTGTATACCCCTAGGTGTTACACACCTGATATTTAGGGTGTTACACGAGATATGACCAGGCACATTATGTTTTTCAGATACCTTAATAGGTATTAAATCATAATTCGAAATAAAATGGGGTCGGAATTTCAGTTTTGAAATTTATCGCCAACGATTTTTACCCATTTTCCACCTTTTTTGGCCATTAAATATTACCTCAGTATATATATCTCGGTGTGTGTGGAAGTTGGAAGTTACAGAACTAATGCAACTTATCTCACTTTATTTGCACATGATATTTTTCATGGCATAATAGTGAATATCTCTGATGGTCAACATCTGTGGTTGAACATATATATGGGTTTTGCTGATTTGAAACCCATGGAAGTTGGTCCACTTCCCAATGATTTATTAGGTGTATCAACTTTAAGCGGGTCTGCCACTTAAGTGATAACTTGTCAGAACCTATGATATATTTGGGCATATGGCTGTGCACTGAGAGCATATCAAAATGATATCTCTAGATTCCAAATAGATCAGGACATAGCTTGATAATAATCTAAGCAGTTCCACACAACACAATGTGTGTGTGTGGTGTCCACAACAACCTCCATCAGTTCAATATGTAGTTACTGATCTGAGAATGTACATGCTTATTGTGCTGATCAATTCTGAATCAATTGTCACAATGCAATGTTGTTGTTGTTGTCGCTCCAGCGATGATATGTGAGACGAATGAACAATGCTCAGCAGTGACCAGCTGCTTATCTGAGCATTGTATAATGCCTTCGGGTCTGGAGATTTCTCCATCCAGTCCTACAGCATGTTGGTTGATTCTGTCCCTTATGTATCGCCATCACTTGACATCCAGCTGCTATCGTGATCAAGCTGGATGGTACTATGTATTATGTGTTGATATGATTATTGATCATTACACTTTCGAGTCAGTGCATTGTCAACTTACATAGTAGTGTTAGTGATTATTTATTACACTTGTGAATCAGTGTAATGTCATATATTTAATGATGCATAAGTTATGTTCATGTTCACGGCAACTTATGTTCATGTACTTTCTGATTGAGTACATATGAGTGTGTGTGGAATTGTCCTACTATACACACTTGTATACAGGTGATTACTGGTATTACACTATACCAAGATGATTTATCATATAGGATGATCTGTATACCAATCACAGAATAAATCAAACATGATATATATCAGCTTAGTGGTGATTGTAATCCTGCATATTCGCATCTACAGTGATGAGTTGCTTGGTTTATTTCACATATAGTTCCGGTGAGCATTCCCTTCAGTGATCCACCATAGAACGAATATACTCATCCCAAATCCTGCGTCAGAGTATATCGAGCTAATTATGGTGTTAAGACCACCTTCAGGCACCTTACACTATATGGGTTCGAATATAGTTTACATGCACAGCAATATGCTTATGTGCACTGTCTGATGAATTGTGATGTGATGCCATATACCCCAGCTGCTATCGTGATCAAGCTGGTTTATTCATTACAGCTGCTAACGTGATCAAGCTGTATGTATAATGTATGCACATGATACAGTCACAATGATACAGTTGCTCAGTATATAATGTACAAGTAATGTAATGTACATCTGCTGCATGCACTCAGTATATACTCAATGATGGTGTATACTGCAAGTGTGTGTGTGTGTGTGTGGTGCTGTAAGTATTATAATCTCCGCACACTCAATATTTGTACACACTATGATGTTGCTGCAGAGCATTCAATTATCTGTCATACTGAGTGTGTGTGTGTGTGTGTAAGCTACTCACACAGCATGTATGCAGTACACACTCATGATTGCAGGCGTGTATACGAATCTGACAGTGAATGAATTATAATAACTCGGCAAGCATCAGAGTATTGTATGGCATGCTGCAATATACTGTCATCATGCGTCCGTTCATGATAATCCCAGTAAGTATACACATATTCTGTCAAGGATATCGTGACGCGCGCAGATGATGCATCAGTGATTATTGCAACTATCGATAATGACGGTGTGTTGATGACATTTTGCATACTGACATCGTCATCAAAAAACTGCAAAATAATCGTCGTGTACAGTAAGCGATTTATTGCGATCATGAAAATCGCGATGGTGCGCGCTGCTGATAATGAACACATCTTGTCGCAGTATGCATAGCACATGATACGAGTGCTAATTTTCGCGCGGATCATGATTCCGATGATGATTTTTGTGTCCGCGTCTCATATTGCGAATTTCGTACAACTGCGAATCGTATCTGCGCGTATATGTGATCGCTGCGCATATATATGCGGCATGCACACCTTCTCGCGCTGTATAGGTGACGATCAGCTGCGATGTATGATCTGCGACTGCGAATATGACGATATATCCTCGCGCACAATATTCGCTTATGCAGCGGTCAATATGCAGATATATCGGTATGTATGCGATTGCGACGCCTGTTATTATTCGCGCTCCGCAACCTGCGCACACAATATTTGATATCTACTGCTGCACTCACACTAGATTGTCCTCGTTCTCGCCTTGACGAGCAGAATACCAACTGATAAGGTCTCGCTAGCAAGCTGCGAGATATGATATGATAAGATAGCACGGATGTTATTGAACAGTAACAACTCGTGCAACGTAAGAGCGGGTGATGAGTGCAGTGCTTCGTCCGAAGTTACTGCTGTAGCCCAACGCTACCTCATCTATACCGAATGCCCTGCATCTCATAGATGCCACCGCTATCGGGTTGTGAACCCAAGGCATTGGTTGAACAATTAGTATCGGCTGAACGAATAAGCCATATGATACTCACATGCTTGTTCAGAACATGCTAGAAGCGAAGATGAGTTCTCTCCGAACCATTCGGTTCTTCAAGATACCATCTTGCTTTGCCATCTCGAGTCCGACATACTGGCCTCTCGATGACAGGTGTCATTCAAGTCTCACCTTGAGTAAATGACAACTGATATGACTGTACATGTCATAGTCGACCGTACTGACGACTGTCTGTCATTATAATATATGACATGACTCGACATGAAATGACATGACATGGTATGACATGTCTGACAGGTATGACAGGTATGACATGTATGACATGTATGACACATGTGTCATCGGTCATAACCCTGACAAGGTGGCAGACCTCGAGATGGCAGACCTCGAGGTGATATGGAGTTATATAGGGGGTACGTAAACGTACAGGTGGGGAAAAAATAATCCCCAATCTTCGTGAACGAACGTATAAACTAAAACTTTGAAAACAACCCAATACCCCCCACCTCTCCCCTCCCCATCCCCCCCATCCCCCACCCCCCCCCCCACCCTCCCCCACCCCCTTCACCCCCTTCCCCCCTCCCCCACTTCTTCACCCCCTTCACCCCCTATATTTATATACAATACACTCGAGCTTCAATTGATATAATGTGCATCGCATAAACGTGTCGTGTACAGCCTAGGAGCTGGAGGATTGCCTTGTATGGGTTTCCCATCTGCTGTGCTGGTGGCGAAGCAATCCTTTTTTATGTGACCTGGTCGACCACAACGCTGACAAGACTGGGAAGGAGATGATGCTGATCCTTTTCCTTTTCCTTTTCCCTTGCCTTTTCCTTTGCCTTTCCCTTTATTCTTTTGGGAATTCTGGTTGGCCTGATTCTGATTGGCACGATTCTGATTGCCACGGTCATATGGCTTGTTGCCACGACCTTTATCCTTTTCCTTTTTGGCTGGACCTCCTGATTGTTCCTTCTGTCCCCTATAATGTAGGGTCTCTGCCTGCTTCGAATGAACTACATAATTCAAATCGAGCAGAACCTGTGTGGTTTGTGCCCACGACAGGTTATTCCTTTCATCGTCCGTAAGGAATCTAAGATGGAACTGTTTTCTGAGGTCTGATTCCATATTGCTGACAAACCTATCCTTATCACATGGACCCGTTTTACAATCGCATGGACCCGCTTAATACCCACACGGACCCGCCGAATAATCGTATGGACCCACAAAATAATCACATGGACCCGCCGAATAACCATATGGACCCACATAATAACGCATGGACCCGTTTTACAATCGCATGGACCCGCTTAATACCCACATGGACCCGCTGAATAATCGCATAGACCCGCTTAATAATCACATGGACCCGCTTAATGCCCACGTGGACCCGCTGAATAACCTTTGTTATGGACCCGTTAAGTAACCATACGGACCCGCTTAATACTCACACGGACCTTCTAAATTATCGCTTGGACCCGCCTAAATACCACATGGACCTGCCGAGTAATCATATGAACCCATCGAGCGAGCGCCCAAACGGGGGGGGGGTCCATGCTGGGTCCATGTGATACATTCCCTACGGGTCCATGCGTCGCATGGACCCGTAGGAATGTCTGACCATCGGAC